>VWYP01004191.1:137794-158253 GCA_013400435.1 Pycnonotus jocosus | reverse complement strand
GGCTGCGCGCCGGGGACCGCGTCGTGGAGGTGAACGGGCTCAACGTGGAGCAGGAGACACATCACCAGGTGCGGGATGGAGCGGGGGACAGCGGGCACCGCACCGCGGCATCCCGGGCCGAGCGCTCTGCCCGGCGGGGCTGTGCCCGGCTCCAGCATCCCTGCGGGGGTTTCGCCCGAAATATCCCCAAATATCCCCGCTGGAGCATCCCCGGCCTGCGCGGCGGGGGTGGGGGCAGCGGTGGGGTGGGTGCTGCCCCCCAGATGCCAGGCCTGGGCCGCAGGGGGGGCTTTGCGTGCCCCGGGACCCGCAGCTCTGGGCACGGGACGTTGTTGCGGTCGCGTCCAGGTGGGAAAGCCGGAGGTGTGCGGGGCTGGGCAGGGCTCTGCCCGCGTTATGCAATCTGTGGTGGAAAGGAATGGGGAGACCCGGGCTTTATTTCCGGCTCTGCTGTGGCTTTTCTTGGCTGCTTTGGGCGAGCTGCGCCTGCTTGTGCAGCCCGGAGTGTGGGAAGATGCCTGAAAATCTGCAGATAAAGCTGTGCAGATGTTGGGCGGTTGGGCTGGCCAGAGAGCGATAGGAGGGCTCGGAGGGGAGTCGTGGCTCTTCCTTGACCACGCTGGGTCTGGGCAGGTCCGAGGGTGCTGTTTCTCTGCTCTCCAACAGAAGCCGTTTTCAGGCTGTGGCATTTTCTGCTTGTAAAACTGAAACTTGCATTTGTCAAGCAATTTAGTCTAAAAAGACCCAAGAAATGCGGAAAAAAAAACCCAAACAAACAAAAAAACATGCAATGAGGAGAAAGAAAAAAACAAACAAGCAGTGTGGTTCAAGCCGCTCCAGTCCTGCTGGACACTCGGAGCCTGGCAGGGGCACAGTTTGCCTCGTGGCTCTTGGGGCTCTGCAGGATTTAGTGTTTTAGTAACTCAAAGCATCTGCTCAGCCCTGCTGCCAGTGGTGCACGGGGGCAGAGCTGGGATGTGCCTCAACCCCACAGAGTTTTGGGGGTGCTGTGTGTTCCCAGATCTCACCCCCAGGTGTGGGTGCTGCTGTGCTGAAGGTGAAGCTGAGCCTTCCAGGTGGCTCCAACAAAGCCCCCTGCCCTCCTCTCTCTGAGCCTGGTGGGGTTTCCTGGCTAAAATTGAGCTTGTTTTGATGGTCCCAGCCAGCCGTGTGAAAGTTGATGTTTGTCCTGCGTGTGGTTTCGAACCCCTTGAAGGAGGATCCCCACCTTTGATGTGGCTGGGCAGGAAGGAGGGCTGTGTTCCTGTGGTGCCTTGGAAGCCACCAGAGCTCCCTGCTGGCGCTGGGCTGCTGGGGACGGGCGATAGTGGAGCCAGCTGAGTCTTTGAAACGTGCTGGGGCTTCCCAGTAGGTCAAGTGAAATGGGAGGGGAAAATTTCTCTTTCTTCCTTTTTTTTTTTTTTTTTGGTTGTTTGTTTTTGTTTTTGCTGCTGGCGGCAGGACAGAGCCCTGGCACTGGCTGCCTGCTGCAGAGCAGTGATTGGAACAGGCTGTCCCATCCTGGGTGTCAAGGAACTCGGTGCCATGTGCTGGCTGCTGTGCCACTGGGATCTGTGACAGTGCAAGTGGTGGGAGCAGGAGCAGCCCTGCCCGCTCTGGGATCACCCTTTTTCCTGCCTCAATACCACAAGAACCTTTTCCTTCCCCCAAAATTTACCCAGCACTGATGGGCCATGGGAAGGGCCATGCCCTGGAGGGTCCCACGATGGCTTTGAGCAGCCCCCTCGCCGTGGCCCTTCCTCGTGCTGCTCCTTGCCCAGCCTTGAATAAGTAACACTTCTCCATGTGCATGGGGTCAGAGCAGGCAGCACACAAGGCCCTGCTGTTTGGGTGTAACTGTGTTTCCAGCTGAAGCTGGCAGCATTTTTGTCTTTGTTCTCTGGTTTGTTTCTTTTTTTTTTTTCCTTGGCCTTGCCCAAGGGGCGAAGGCAGGACGTGTTCTCGGGGCGTCATCCTGGGTTCCTCAGAGCCACAGCTCCTGCCCTGCTGCCCTGCCTGGAGCATAGAAAGCCCTCCTGTCCCCAGGGAGGCTGGCAGCACGGAGCAGGGCACGGGCACCTCTGCTGCGGGTGGCACCGTGAGTCCTTCCCGGGCTGCTGTTTGGTGAGGGTGGAAGGGGCTCTGCCGGGCTGGCGCCACGGGTGAAAGTCTGCTTGGGTGGAGCTGCGGAAATGGTGGGGCTGGGTCGGGTGCTGGGAAGGTCCCAGATGAGCAGGGGAGGCTGCATTGTCTCCAGAAGGCTGCAGGACTCGAGGCGGGGAGCATGGCGAGGAAGCGGGTACGGTGCCGGCAGGACCTCGCTGGGAGCTGCTGCTTTGCCTCCTGCCTCTGCTTGGTGCCCAGAGAGACCCTGCTGCCCTGGGGGGCTCCTCACAGCCCCTTCTGCTCATCCTGCTCATGGGGAGGGGGCAAGGGGCTGCTCTGTGCCACTCTCCATCCCTGCCTGGCTCATCCCTTGGCACTCGCAGGACCTTTGCTCCATCGCTGCTCTGGCTGTGGCTGTTGGGGGGGCTCGGCCGTGGGGTGAGCCCAGCACTGCTCCACGCCAGCTTTGGACCCTTCTGTGGACCCTCTGCAGTCCCTGGGACCCCTGTGATTCCCTGTGCTGCCTGGAGCTCCCAAACTGCAGGATCTGGGGGGTGTCACTGCAGGGCCAGCGTGTTCCCCATCCGCATCTCTGCTGCCGTGCATTGGCTGCTGCTGCCGGGGCCCCTCTGGGAGCAGTGTCCCTGCACTGGCACTGCCGGTGGCAGCAGCACCGTCTGATGTCAGGTGTAAAGGGATCTGAACGGGAGCAGATGGATGTTCTGGGCCTGATGGATCAGGCTGGTTTCAGGTGGGAGCCCGGGATCGCTGCCCTGCAGACCGAGGCTGCAGTGGATCAGTTCCTCCAGCCTTGTCTGCAGCCTGTAAAATTTCTTGCAGGCTGTTGGTTTTTTTTTTTTTCTTCTTGTTTGCAGATACCGGCTCTGTTGACCTTGAGTGGAGCTTGCAGGGAGTAAATAAACGCTGGTTAATTGCGTATTAGGCTCGTTTGTCGCTCTAACCTTGGTGTGTCTGGCCACTGTGACCTAGATCAGAGCAGGAGCCCTGCAAGGAGCCCCGGGCTGCTTTTGGGGGGCTTCCCAGCGTGTCTGGGGTGTTCAAGGCCACCCCATGGCTGGGGATGGGGGCTGAGCAGCAGTGCCACCCCTCCTCCTCCTCAGGATGAAGGCCTGTGCAGGGAGGAGGTGCCCTCGGTGGCTGCCAGCAGCGAGTCTGGAGGTGTTTTCCCTGTGGATGTTCTGGGTTTTCCCTTTTTCCATCCCAGCCTGCTCAGGTGGGATTTCCCCCCTGCCTGGCTGTGGGCTCAGCTCCTCTGGCTCTCCCCACTGTCAGTGCCTGTTGGAGCCTCTGCCAGTCCCTGATGCCTGGGAAGGAGCTGGGCACAGCAGGACAATGTCCCCATTCAGCCCTGCCAGGGACGGGCTCATCTCCTGCTCCCAGCACTGCCTCCCCTCCTCTCTGCTGCTCCCCTGGGGATGGGTGCATGGATTGGGCTCTTCCCTTCCTAAATCCACCTCAGCCTGCACAGTGCTGTGGTGGGGGACAGTCCAGCCCCCACATCGGTGCTTGGAGCCTTCCTGTGCCTCTGGCTCATGGGTGTGGGAGTAGAAAGATTCTCTGGATTGAGGAAATGAGGGTGTTTGCTTGGTGGGACAGACTGGGCTGTCCCTCCATGGGACAGTGCCAGGCAGAGCATTGCTGGTGCTCCAGGAGCAGTGACAGCCTCTGGAAGCTCTTGGTTGAGCAGGAGGTGATCCCAGCTGGGCAGGGCAGAGCTGCTGTGTGGCTGCAGGACCTGGGCTGGGAGGAACCAGCCAGCTCCCAGGGTTTTGGGAGATTTCTGCTGCTGCAGTGGGGCTGTGACAGCTGGGATGCACTCAGACAGGACAGTACTTTGCAGCCTTTGGGTTTTGACTCCTCCAAGGAGAGGGTGGAACAGGGAGAGCATTTCATTTAAGAGCTCTTGACTGAGCAGGAGATGATCCCAGCTGGGCAGGGCAGAGCTGCTGTGTGGCTGCAGGACCTGGGCTGGAAGAGCACCCCCAGGCATCTCCCAAAGCTGCATTCCTGCCCTTTCTGCCCCATCACCTCTTGAATTCCCCCTTGTGCAGATAAGGGGTGATGCTGGCAGAAGAGGGGGTCTCACCTCTGCTCCTTCCCTCTGGAGCTGTTTGGAACCTTGCAGAGAAGGATCCCCCTTCCCTGGGGGGGAGGCTTGGAGGCAGGGTTTTATCTGTAGCTGGAAGCACAAACCTTTACCCAGACTGGCTCTGCAGCACTGTGAGGGAGCTGATGGCCCTTGGGTGCAGCTCCTGCTGTGCCTGAGCATCCCCTGGGCTCCTGCTGAGCTGTCCCTGCCATTCCCAGGTCGTTCAGCGCATCAAGGCCGTGGAGACAGAGACGAGGCTGCTGGTGGTGGACAAGGAGACGGACGAGTACCTGTGCAGCCTGAGGCTGACCTGCACCGAGGACATGGTGCACAACGGGATCCTGCTCAGCCCCGCCAAGGGCCTGCCCAGCAACAACGGAGAGGTCTGGAAGCCTCAGCTGGACCTGAGCGGGGCCGGCCTCCAGAGGCATTCCCACAGCTTCTCCTCCTCCAACGGCAGCAGGAAGGTGAGGCTGGGGCTGTGGGGAGCGGGTGGGACCTCCCTGGGATCGCCTTTCTCTGTATCCCAGCAGAGAAAAATGTTCTGTGTGTGGCTGTCAGCTCGGGGACCCCAAATCTTTGGAATCTCTCACTCCAAGCAGCACTGGGGGTTGTGCATCCCTCCCCTCTGGTGCTCCCAAGGGTCTCCTGAGCTGCTGGGGGGGCTCTCAGTGACCCCACGGTGCCTCAGCCAAGGTTGGTGTCCCAGCCTGGCTCTCAGCCTGCCCAGAGCAGGGCTGTGACCGAGCTGGAGCTCATGAATGAGCTTCTCTCCCTCCGTTATTTGCAGGAGGGAGGGAACATCTGGGGCGAAGGCGTTCGCAGCTTTTTTTTTTTTTTTTTTTTTTGCTGAAACAGGAGGGAAATTGGCTCTTTTTTAAGCGTTTTTAAGGGTCTGGGCTGTGATTCGGCGCTAAGTGCTTTTTATTGGTAAACTCCTTTCCAGAAGGGAAGGAATTCGGGGTGGAAACCGGCCAGTTTCCATGGCTGCCGGGGCTGCTGGAGACGGCGCGGGCTGTGCCGGGCTGAGAGCGGGGCTGGCTCGGGCTGTCCCTGCTCCAGGTGGGGATGGCAGGAGCCCTGCTCCACCTGGGCCATCTGTCCCCTCCCTTTCGTGTCCCCGCTGCTCTGTGTGAGCCTCTTCAGCACGGAGCTGCCGTGGGCATCTCCTCCTCCTCTTCCTCCTCCTCCTCCCTGGGGGCCCTGCAGGGGCTGCAGTGCCAGGTCCGTCTGTCCCCTCTGAGTGGGGGGTGGTGGCCGAGTGCTGGCCCAGAAGTGGCCACTGGGCTGCCAGGACATCCATGGGAAAGCATCCTCAGAATTCCCCCTGTGCAGGTGAGGGGTGATGCTGGTGTGAGGCACAGGAGGGGATTTCACCTCTGCTCCTTCCCTCTGGAGCTGTTTGGAATCTTGCAGAGAAGGATCCTCCTTCCCTTGGGCTGCAGGGGCAGGTTTGGAGGCAGTGTTTTATTTTTATTTATTTATTGCCTGTTTTGAGGCTGTTGGAAGGCGTGTGAAGGTGTTGGTGGCAGTCCCTCGGGGACAGCAGTGGGAGAGGAGCCATTCCCAGGGACAGGGTGGCTTTTCCACACGGGGCATTTCCTCCCCTGCCTGTTCCGTGTGCTGGTTGGGATCCAGCAGCCCGAGCTGACGGGAAGTCAGGCCGGGGGAACAGCACGGTCCTTTCCGGCCTTTGGGCTTTGGCTGCTCCAAGGAGAGGCTGGGACAGGGAGAGCAGGGCTGGGCTGGGCTGGGAGTGGGGAGGAGAGCCCCTGTTCCCCCCTGAGGGGCTTTTCCTGGGTGTTCAGTGCTGGAGACACTGATAATGTTTGGGTTGGACAAAGGGAACTGAGTCCAGGGGTGATTCCCTTCTCCTGGGGATGGGCTGCTGGGCACCTTGGGGTGGTTTTTCTCCTGCCTCTGGAGCTCTTAGGGGAGCTGGGCACTGCCAGCTGTCCTGGCCAAGGTCACTTCTCCATGCCAGAGCTGTGTGCGACTCTGGGGTGAGGTCAGGGGTGGCCAGAGCAGCAGGAGCTGCATCCTGCTCCTGTGCTTTGCCATCCTGCTTGGTAAGAGTGATAAAATACTGGAATGGTCTGCCTGGGAAAGTACTGGAGTCACCATCCCTGGATGTGCTTTAAAAAAGCCTGGATGTGGCACTCAGTGCCATGGTTTAGTTGAGGTGTTAGAGCATGGGCTGGATTTGATCCTGAAGGTCTCTGCCAACCTGATTATTCTGTGAATTCAAGGTGGTAAAACCTGCTCCAGGCTCTTGGTCTGCCTGGTGTGTCCCTCTTGCTGGCTCCTAAAGCAGCACAAGGTCAGGGCATGGTGGATAAGAGGTGCTGGACCCCGATTTCTGCCCTGCTCAGCCCCCAGCACTGCGTCCCCCCATGGGGCAGCTCGAGGCTGACCCCAACCCAGCAGGTCACAGCCACTGGAATGTGCAGTTCCCGAGTCTGGGGTTTTTTTTGGGAAATTTCTGCCACTGCAGTGGGGCTGTGACAGCTGGGATACACTCAGAGATTTGTCCCCAGCCAGATTTTAGGGCTTTTCTGAGCTTTCCTGGAGGCATTTGGTGAATGAGTAGAAGGCAGCTCCTTTCCCCCTTGCAGACCCCTGGCCCCAACCTGCCCCTGTGGGAACTGGGGCCGATGCTCCAGGCTGCTCCCAGGGAGCTGCATTTTTGTGAGCAGCGTTTGTTTACAGAAAGGCTGGAGTTTTCCTGCATTTGGGGCCGGTGTTGTTCAGGGCAGCTGAAACAAAACGGGGAGGGAAATCTGGTGCTCATGATGGAGCAGGTAGGGTGGGCACAGCCCTGTCACCCCCCAGGGCTGCCCCAGATTGATTTCCCAAGAGGGGTGACCCCCCCCTGGAGCTGCCATGGGTGGGGAGGTCACCGTGCAGCCCGGCAGGGACCTGGTGGCCTGAGCACCTCGTGCTCCTGCCATGAATAATTCAGCAGGTATTTAAAATCCTGCCCGGGGAGCAGGGCTGGCAGCCAGCAGCTGTGGCTGTCACAGCTCTGCTGTCCCCAGCACCGTGGGGATTCGTGCCCTGTGTGGCACAGGGAGCCAGGGCTGCCTTGCCCTGTGCCACAGAGTTGTGCCTGCTGGGCTGAGGAGGTTTGCCCCTTGTCCCACTCTGTCCCCTGGCAGGGCACATGTCCTCCCTGTCCCCAGCAGGTTCTGGTGGCCACCAGGCTGTTTCCTGCATTCCCAGGGCTCTGGCTGTGCCCTGCTGGGCTCCAGCTCCCCCCGGCAGGTCCAGAGGTGGGGGCTGGGGGGGTCCCAGCATGGCAGGGGCTGCTCCAGGTGCTGGGTGTGAGCTGCTTTAATGGCAAAGGTGCCTTTGGGCCGTGGGTGGCTGTAATTACTGCCTGGGCTGGTGGTGGCTCACCTGGACAGGTGAGCTGCAGGGCTGCCAGGACCTCACCTGGATGCTGCTGCTCATTCCAGAGGTGTCCATGGTGGGCAGCTTTGCAGGGGCTGTGGCTCTGCTGTCCCATTCCTGCTGGGCACTGGGAGGGATGTGCTGGCACTGGGACCCCGTGATGGCCATCAGGGCTGTCCTTGGGACTTGCTGCCTTCTCCAGGTGTGTTTGTAGGAGAAACAAGAACAGCAGCAAAGCCAGGGAGGCGCTGGGGGTGATACAATTCCCTTCCTCCACGCTCTGGTCTGCAGGGGGTGGGTGTGCAGAGCGACCTTTACAACCTTTATGAAGGATAAACTTCTCCAAAATTTATCTCTTGGAGGAAAAACCCACGCCTTGGAGCTGCTGGATTTAGGTCTGTTGAGTCTGGGAGTTTAATGGGGGGAATTAGTGGCTGCTTGTTGATTGTCCTGTGCTGGGGAGGGAGGGATGTGTCACCTTAGGATTGCTGCTGGCAGGAACTGGAAGCAGCAGGATGGTGACACAGGGGTGACACGGGGGTGGTGGCAGCTCCTGAGCCTCCTGCATATCTGGGGACAGCTGTGCTGCTCTCTGAAGGACCAGGGCTGGGCTCCTGTTGGGACCAGGTGTAGGGTCAGTGCTGACCTCGAGGCAGGGGATATTTACCCTTCTCTTTGGGTCAGGAGTAAGAACTTTTCTCTGTTGCAAACAAACCCCTCGTGTTGTGATGTCTCCTGCCCCAGCACTCCGAGGGGAGTAAGTCAGGACAGATGTTTCTGGAGCACTTTGCCAACTCAGTCGAGGCCCAAAATTTAGGGCTTGTAGAATAAACCACAAAGATGTAATAAAACCAAACATGAGCAGAGATGTCTGCAGCAATTATGCAATTTTTAAAAAAAAAATAAGTGGATGGTTCGAATTAAAGCACTTCCCTGCAGCATCTTCCACTCCCTGCGGCAGGCTCGGATCTGCAGGGAAAGATGGGGAAGCTCAGCCCTGGCACAGCCTGGGTGAGGTTCCTGCTGTGCAGGGGGAGGTTTGGGGAAACCCTCGGGCACAGAGCCCAAGGAGCTGTGGCTGTGTCCTGGTGCATCCCCTGCCCTTCCCACCGCAGCTGTTTTTGGGGATGCTGTGGGTCTGAGGGGGCAGGGCAGAGGGGAAGCTGTGTTTGTGCCCATGGGGGCAGCAGGGATGTGCCACCCTGGGAGCTCTGACCATTTCCACTTAAAAAAAAAACCGCTTTGCAAAGCTCCCGCAGTGTGGGGCTGCTCCTGGCTGAGGGCATGGGATGGATGAGGAAGGGAAGGTGCCTGGAGAGCCTCTGCCAACCCCAAATTCCTTGCCATAGGCACCCCGGTGGCTGTGAGAGGTTTGCATGCTGTAGGAGCTCAGCCAGGGTGGCACAGGGATCCTTTGCATTTTTGGGATTGGTGCTTCAATCCCCGAGCAGCGGCAGCAGTCTGGCAGGGCTGTGGGGACGCTGCTGCTGACCCCGCTGCATTATTGATGTCGCCGGGCTGTGGCATCGCGTGTCACCGGCCTGGGGGTGGGCTCTGGAGCAGCTCCAGCTCGGCACCTCGGCGATGGATGCAGATCCTCATCCCTGCCGGGATCCAGGGCTGGGTTGGACGGGGTTTGGAGCAACCTGGAATGATGGAAAGGGGAGAATGAGATGAACTTGGAGCTCCCTTCCCATCCACACCATTCCAGGATCCCGTGATGGTTTTGGGTGCTTGTGCTGCCGCAGAGGCCGCACACCCCAAAACCCTGCGGGTCCCCCCGCTGGGAGTGGGGCACCCCCCAGCCCCACCTGCCTGTCCCCTGTGCACTGACCCCGTTCCCTTCTTTTGGTGCGGGTTTGGGGCTTGGTGGAGCTCTGGTCGGGATGAGCAGCGTGTGCTGGGCATCACCACACCCTGAGGAGGTGCTGGCAGGGATCTGAGCCAAACCCCGCTGGGAACACTCCCGGCTCTGGGCGAGACATTTCCCCGGGGAGAGCGAGGTGAAGGAACCCGGCAGGGGTGATCCGGGGTCCCGCATCCTCCCGGGGCTGCGGGAAAGGAATTTGGGGTGCCCAGAGCTTCCTTTTGTATGGACTGGGGCTGTCTCCAGGGCTCGGGACCCGTGGGTGGGCTGGGGACAGGGCTGGGGACCCCTGGCTCCAGCCTGGCTTTGCTGGGGCAGCGCAGGAGCGGGGCTGGGGGCAATTTTGGGGTCGGGGCAGCTCAGGAGCGGGGCCGGGGGCTATTTTGGGGTCGGGGCAATGCAGGAGAGGGACTGGGGGCTATTTTGGTGCCGGGGCAGTGCAGGAGTGGGGCTGGGGGGCTATTTTGGTGCCGGGGCAGCTCAGGAAGCCCCTCCCGGGGAGGAGAGCATCCACCCCGCGGCACGAACTTCCTCCGCCGCGGTATTTTTAGTGAAACACAAAGCGGGTGGGAGGCGACACAGGCAGATTAGCATCGCGAGGAGCCGTGCCCTGCCAGGAGCCTTTGTTCCCGGAGCCACACGCTCCCGAGGGACGCCAGACCCTGCGAGGGGACAGTGGGGTCACCCCAGGACCCCCCCCAGCCCCCCTGGGTGCTGCTCCCAGCCCGGAGCCGGCACTGATGCTGCCGACAGCCGGGGATGCTGCGGGTGGTCCAGCCGGTGCTGATCCCTTCTGCATCCCGGAGTAATCAAAAACTTTCCCTCGGAACGATTGGGAAGCCGGCGTTAAATGGGAGCTGCTGGAAGTGCAGCTCTCCCCCAGCCCCCTCGGCTCCAGCAGCGTTGTGTTCCTTCAAGCCCAGCCCCAGCTCACTCGTGGGCTCCCAGCCAGCTGCCGATGGTTCTGTTCAAATGGCAGAACTATTAAATGGTTTTAGAATAAATTAAAGATCTTCTGGCAGCGGCGGGGCCGTCAGCGTGTGCCCTGGCAGCTGCACAGAGCCTCTGCTGTGCCTCTGCTCCATCCCCTGGAGCTGCTCCAGCCTGGCTCGGCCTCGTGGGCTTGACATGGCAGAGGAAACCTTAAAACAATATTGGGGTTGGGGTTTTTTGTGGTTTTTTTTTGGTTTTGGATTCTGTGTTTATCCCAGAGTGAGTTGTGGAGAAGGCGCTGCACATTCCCAGCTGTTTGTCCGAGGCTGTCCCAGGGCTGCTGTGAGGTGTGGATGGATAAATCATCCCCAGGGGTTGGATCTGGTGCCTCAGGTGGTGCCCTGGGTGTGGAGGAATCCCAGCTCCTCCTGGGCTGCTCCCACCCGGGTGGAAGGTGCTGGAGTTGTGGGAATGGAAACACGTGGAGCAATGGAGGTGCCACGTGCTGCTGCTTCCAGTGTGAATTCCCAGGCTGGAGGGGTCCAAGGCTTCCAGGTACACCTGACTTGCAAAAGAGGTTCTTTAGTTAGAGCTCCTTTTAACCCATAAACCACCATTCCTCGAGTGCTCACAGCCCTGGCAATGTGGCATCACTTCTGTGTTGTTCATTCCTGCCCTCCAGTCTGGGGGGATGATGGATCCAGCAGTGTAAAAGAGCTCAGGGTGTAACTGGGGGTCTGTTCTGAGCTGGTTTTGTCTCCCAGTCCTCTGCTCTGTCTCTGCATGTGGAGATTTTACAGGCACTGCTGGTGGGAGACTCCAGGCTGGGATATGAGGGAGCAAAAATAAAACCTGTGATCAGCAGAGGCTTTCTCCAGATCCACAGGTCTCCATAAATAAGGAATTGAACCTCAAGGTGTTGACATAATTCTTTCTGGCAAGATCCATGTTGTAATTTAATTTCATTACATTTTGCCTGGACTCCTGGATGTTTTGATTCCGTTGTTGTGCACGTTCAGACCACATCCAGACGTGGAGCTGGATTTTGTTGGCTCAGTGTCTCTCTTTTCCCACTAAAGCCTTGCAGGAGTTTGTTTCCAGGTACAATAAGCTGCTGTGGGGTGTTTGTTAGGGGTGAGTCTGTGAAAGCCAAATTTTAGTAGTTTTATGAGCACTGGGAAGGGGAGAAGGACAATTCCCTGCAGGTGCCAGTGCTGTGGAAGTGTGAGAGGCAGCTCAGTGGGCAGAGAATTCTGGAATGGTTTGGGGTGGAAGGGACAAGTCAGTTAATCCATCCCCTGCCATGGGCAGGGACACCTTCCACTGTCCCAGGCTGCTCCAAGCCCTGTCCAACCTGGCTTTGGACATTTCCAGGGATCCAGGGGCAGCCACAGCTGCTCTGGGCACCCTGTGCCAAGGCATCCACACCCTCACAGGGAAGAATTCCCTCCCAATCTCCCATCTAACCCTGCCCTGTAGCAGTGGGAAGCCATTCCCTGTGTCCTGTCCATCCATCCCTTGTCCCCAGTCCCTCTCCAGCTCTCCTGGAGCCCCTTTAGGTCCTGGAAGGAGCTCTGAGGTGTCCCTGGAGCCTTCTCTTCTCCAGGCTGCTCAATTTGGACTGCCTGCCTGGGGGTTTTTCCCTTGGGAGGGTCTCCAGCCTGGCACTGAGCTGTCCCAGGGCTGTTTGAGGGGTCAGGAGCAGTGAGTGAGTGTCCAAATGTGTTCCTGGGCCTCTCCATCCCCCTGTGCTGCTCCCCGGGGTGTTCTGTGATCAAACCCTCTCATGGAATTACAGGGACTAATCCCCTTAAAGACACGAGCAGCACAAAGAGCTGGTGGGAGGGCTAATCCCAGTGCTCCAGCCTTGGCAGGCTGAGCTCCCACCCTTGGGAATGTGGCCCTGCCACCTGGCTGAGCTGGCATTCCCTGGGCACTGTCACTGTGCCCTGGGGAAGGGCTCCAGGGGCTCTTCCCCATCCCTGGCAGCTCCTGCCCTGCTGTGTCCAGCACTTCCCAGCAGAGCAGCAGCCCCTCACGGGCAGCCAGAGGCCATCCCAGGTAAATCAGTTAATTCTGGCCTTGGGGTTGTTCATGGTTAGCAGGATTTAATTAAGACAAGCCCTAATTAGTTCTAAGCGGGTGAGTAGATGGCTTTGCCTGGAAGAGTTCCCTGCTCTTGTCTGGCAGCTGGGCTGAGCCATGGGGATGTGGGAGACCCTGTAAGGTGTTGGAATGTGGGGTCAAAGCCCCCTGGGAGTGGCTGCTGGGCTCTGCTGGGCACCCAAATCCCTCTTTTGGTTTTGTGAATGCGGTTTTGGGGCTGTTCCCTTTTCCTCAGGGCTCTGTGTCCCCCCTACCACAGGCATGGGTGGCAGCGTGCCCAGAGCCCCAGGACTGGCACTGTCACCCCCTTCAGCCCAGGTTTTATCAGCAGGAGCAGCTGGTGCTGGCTCTGGGGTTATCACAGGAGATCCTCCCCTGCCCCCTGGCTCACAGGGCTCCAAGGGCCACCCCAGCCCTGTTCAGCTGGAGATAAGCCCAGCTCCCTGGCAAGGGGCATCATCTGTGACCCCCCTCGTTTTTAAGGAGCTTGGTGTAAAAAAAATGTCATTTTTTGGAGCTGGCCTGATGGTCCCTGATTGCATCAGGTCTGCTTTGATGCCGTGTGTCCCAGCAGTGTGCTGGGATGGAGCTGGTGCCAGCGTTGTGCAATGGGGGCAGTGACAGCAGGGCCGAGTTCTGCACGGGGAGGTCAAGGGGAACCCCAGCTGAACTGGAGGCTTTGAGTGCTGTGCCCAGATCAGCAGGTTTTCTGCAGAAGCTGTGACTTTTGGGGTTTTTTTTTGGGAGAAGTGAGCGATTTACGTGTGGAGCTCAGGGCTGGGAGCGAGGCCCCTTCACCCCCTCCCTGCTGCTTTCTGGAAAATCGCACCCCTGGCTGTTTTATTGCAGAGTTTCTAAACACAAAAAGGGCTCACATTGGGTGACCCCAGAGCACGGGTGCCCCGGCGCTGGCTTTGCTCTCTCTACAAGGAATGCAGAGGATGTTTGGAGCCCTCCCCCTGCCCCATTTCCTCCAGCGAGCTGGGCTGCCCGGCCAAGACAAATATTGGGAGTAAACTATTGAACTTCCCTGCGCTCAGCAGCCACAGAGCAGAGCCTGTTCTCCCCCTTTCCTGGGCAGGGGCCGGGTTTGGGGTGCAGATCTGTGCCCCCCTGCCCTGTGCCCAGCTCACCCCTGGCTCCCAGCTGGGCTCAGGGGACAGAGCAGGAGGACAAAACCAACCCCAAAGGGACAGTAGGGTGGCTTGTGCCTTCCTCCCCACCCTGCACGTGTTTTATTGGGCTCTGCAAGGCTGAGGGTAGCACCCATGAGCTCTTCCTTTAGGGTTGGGGTTTGGGGGCTCATGGAGGGGACCAGAATTTGAATTCTTGCTGGCCTCTGGTGCAGAACAGTTTTCCCCGTTTTGTATGAGCTGATTTGACTAGCAGCTGCCTTTCTGCAGGGTGCTGGGATTGCACTCTATCCCTAAAAATCAGGCTCTCAGGGCAGGTCTTGCTGGCTTTGAGCAGCCTGGTGGGCTGTGGGGTTTTGCTGTGTGGTGCTGCCATGGTCCCACAACCCTGGCACGGGGAAAAGCAGCAGTACAGAGCCTGAGCAGTCCTTGGGAAAATAGAAAATACCTTTCCTTTCCCAAGCAGCCTCCCTGTCCCGGGGTGTTGTCGGGGGTGGGAGGTGCTCCCTGCAGTGCCTGGTGCATCACAGAGCCCCCTCCACCTCCAGGGCTTTTCCTGGGAGCCTTCAGTGCCAGGGCAGGGCCGTGGGAGCACAGAGCTGCAGGACTGGATTCCTGCTGCCGACCCGGGGTCACTGGAGGCGAGGAATGGGGCCAGCTCCAGCCGATATTTGGTGATTGCTCAAGGTTTGGCCTCCAGAGGCGGCTGGGGAGGATGAAGGGCAGAGCCTGGAGGTGCCCAGCTCTGGCACAGCCCTGGCTGGCAGCGATGCTGGGCTCGGGTGGGAGCTGTGCCCGGGGCTCTGTTTGGGATGTGCCATGGGGGGTGGCAGCTCTCTGATTTGGGGTGTCACAGTGTGGGACATGTCTGTGCCCCAGGGGACAGGAGCTCCGTGCTGCAGCACAGCCCCCGCGGAGGGAGGGAGGGAGGGAGGGAGCACCGTGGGATTGGGGAAATTCATTCCCAGCATCTCCCTCTGCTTCCCATTGTCCAGAGCAATCCCTGCTCTCGCCTGGGGGTTCATGGTGAGCGTGGGAAGGACTTTTCCCCCTGTTCCAGCAGCTCCAGCCCTGCTCGGTGACCGATGCTCTCTTCCCCTCCCACCCAGCAGACAACAGATCCCTCTGGATCTGCTGAGAATCCCCTTCAATCCAGAATGGACATTCCACATTTCTCCTCTTGGACACATCCCAGGACCCGCATGGACCTGGAGCTGATCTCTGAGGAGCAGAGGAGCTCTGTGGTGCCCTGGCTGCGCGTTCCCTTGGCACATCCTGCTGGAAAAGTTGTCTGTCTCTCCATGAAAACACGTGCACGTGGCGGTTTCGGTCTCCTCCATCCTCCCTCCCTCTCTCCCTGGGCTGGGCCAGCTGCTCCCTGCTCCAGCCAAGCCTGTGCTGCTGTTGCTGGCTCCAGCCCTGCCCGGGGGCGGAGGGGAGAGCGTGGGTGCCTTTGCTGGCTGAGTTTGCTCCAACGCCAGCAAAGAGGGGGGGAAAAAAAAAAATTACAGCTTTCCCCTGGCTTGTGGCTGAGAGAGTCCCCAGCTGTGGGACTGCCAGGGGATGGCTGGGACAGCTCCTTTGGGGGGATCAGCTGGGCACAGCTGGTGTCCCCACAGCGGGGATGTGCCCATAGGGACCCTCACTGGGGACAGCACGAGGTGCCAGGCAGGCCGTGTCCCGGTGCAGCCCCATCCGTGCTGAGAGGTTCCTTTGTGCTCAGGGATTTTCCATAATGCTGCCGTGCCCGTCGGAGAGGGGCAAATCCCCGCTTAGCCCGTGCCTCGGGGCAGCCCTGGGGAAGGTCCAGCTCTGTTTTCTTTGGCAGGGGGTTTGCTGGGGGTGGGAGCCGGGAGGGAGCTGCTTTTCCCAGTGCCGGGGTGGGAGTGGTGCCACCCCACAGCCTGGCAGCGCCTCCCCACCCTCCACATCCTTCCTGCTCTTGTTTTCTCCTGCCTGGCACTGTGGTGGGATAAAAACCCTCTGGCTGTGCCTGGGGCAGGGTGCTGGCACAGCTCTGCACCCACAGCACCTGGCCAGGGTCAGGCTTGGGGCTGAGCTGGACATTTTGGGTGGAGGGCACAGGGAAGGTGCCAACCTTTTCTTGCTGCTGCTGTGCTATGGTGAAGGGCCTCATTAATCTTTTGTGACCACTTTTGTACCCTCATTGTCCCCTTGGGTGTGTCCAGAAGGGCTGCAGGGCTCAGGGCAAGTCCAGGACCCTGCTGAGGCTTGGTGCCCACTGTGGGCATCATCCTTCTCCTGCTGGGCTGGAAGGAGCAGTGCTGTCAGTCTGGGTTTTCCATGGCACGGCTGATCCTCCTCCTCCTCATGGGACTGTCACCAGAAAAATCCCAGAGATCTCCAAATTACCCTCTCAGCTGCAGCTTGGCCGTGGGTCCTGCCGAGGAGCCGTGGCTGGATGTGTTCCATTGCTAATTGGAATCACTCCCTGCCATCCTCACCCGCTGCCTTCGTGCTGCCTGCTGGCACAGAAAGGGGTGGGATGCATCCAGATGAGGGAGGGATTCATCCAAAGGGCCCTGGGGGTGTGCTGGTGCAGCCCCCCAGGCTGGCAGGAGGATGCTGTGGGAACAGCACAAACCTCAGTGTTTGCTGCCCTTTAAAATAAATACCTATTTAAAAAAAAATAATGCTTCTATTGCTCAAACCCAGCTGGAGCAATTGAAATAATTGGAGTAATTAGAATAATGCAGGAGATTTCAGTAAGCTTCAACAGCCCAGAATTTGTGCTGGGGACAGGCAGGTGAGGGGCCTGGTTGGTGACACGGGGCTGTGACACCGAGGGGAGGCACAGTTTGTGCTGTCACCCCCAGGAGCCTGCAGCACCCTGCTCTCCTCCTGCTGATACTGAGGGTAACTGATGGTTTTTAGGGTGATCACAGGCTCTGCCAAAAGCTTTTTGGGTGGCAGCTCAGCCACGTTTGAGCTCATCCTTTTCTCCAGAGTAGGGATGGCCACTCTGCAGTCCCCAGGAGCATCTGAAACTTTCTCCTGCTGGGAGGTGGATGTGGGAGCTGTTGGGAGCAGGGAGCATTCCCTGGGTGGCTCTGGGCTGTCAGCTCTGTGTTGGAGGAGCAATGTGAGGTTTTCCTCTTTGGACCATCAATGTCAGAGCTGAAACACCTCAGGAACAGGCCAGGTGGAAATCAGAGTTGTGGCTGCATGAAAATGGAAACAGGTTGGTTGCTGCTCCTGCCCCAGGATTTATTCCAGAAAACCTCTGCCTGGCTGGGGGGTGTTTCTGGATGCTGGAATCACCTTCCTGCCCAGTCCCAGCTCCTGCGGGGAAGGGGAGGAACATCTGCTTGTGTTTGGTGAGCCTGGCGTCCCACCAGCCCCGAGCCCCCTCCCCCTCTGTTATTTATAGCATTTCACCAACATCTGGAGTTTGAGCCTGCTCGGCGCTGGCTGGGGGCTGGAGCTGGGGGAGGCCGGCAGGGAGAGAGGAGGGGAAGGAGGGAGGGAGGGAGGGAGGGAGGCAATGAGCCCTGAGCCGTCCCCAGCAGCGTGCAGGGGGCTGCAGCATCCCAGCGTGGAGCTGAGGATCAGCCAGGCCTTGGGATGCCCCAGGAGCATCAGCCCTGCTCTGCTTTTCCAGCCCTGGGGATGGGGGGAGAGCTGCTGTGCCCTCTCCCCACTGTTCAGACCCAGGGATGGGGGCAGAGCTGCCGTGCCCTCTCCCCATGGACCCGGGGATGGGGGCAGAGCTGCTGTGCCCTCTCCCCACGGTGCAGACCCGGGGATGGGGGCAGAGCTGCTGTGCCCTCTCCCCACTGTTCAGACCCAGGGATGGGGGCAGAGCTGCTGTGCCCTCTCCCCACTGTTCAGACCCAGGGATGGGGGCAGAGCTGCTGTGCCCTCTCCCCATGGACCCAGGGATGCTCTGTCTCTCCCCTCGCAGCGCTGCCAACCTCAGTCCCACGCTCCGGGTGGGTTTTGAGGATTTGCTGTCCCCCTCTGGAAGTGTCACCGAGGTCCCCTGGCCCTGGGGGATGCAGGGTTACAATAGCTCCCATTCTGGTGGTGCCTTAATGGGAAACTTGAGTCATTCCTGGGGGAAGGGGAAGGGAGAGGAGGATCCCTGGCAGGGCTGAGAATGGAGCTCCAGCCGTGGCACCATCCCAAACCCTCCTGGTTCTCATGGCAAGCAGGGCTGTGGGCACTGCTGGCAGCCACGATGAGGGATCCTGCTTCTCCCAGCTTTCCTCATCTTTGCAGCGTGGAAGACAGCGAGGTTTCACCCCCTCCCCTTCCCAGGCTGGGGACAAAAATCTGCTTAAAGTTAAGCACATCCCTAAATGCCTGCACAGGCAGCAGCAATAATAGTGGCAATAATAGTGGCAATTAAAGCTGGCCCGAGGCTCGGCTCAGCTCCCAGTAAAACCAGCACTGCCAAGGGAGGGTGTCCCTGTCAGGGGTGTAAATGGGGTCCCTTGTTCTGGAGGTGCAGTGGCCTCTGGGCCCCTTTCCTGCATTGGTTTCTCCCTTTCCTTGGCTCTTTCCAGGCTCCTGGAGTTGCCCCTCACTCCTCTGCCTGCTGGGCTTTGGATTTGGGGCAGGATCCTGCATTTCTGCTCCACAAGGCCTGAAGGTGGCTGTGCATCCCCTCCCCTGCATCCCTCAGTGCTGCTGCCTGCCCTGGACAATCCAAAATGCTGGGGATGGACACCGAGGCTCTGAGCAGTGTTCTGTGTCCCCTCAGGACACCTCCATGTCCCAAGGTGTCCCCAGGGCAGGACAGGAGCTCGGTGTCCCCCAGCCCTGGTGGGTTCTGCTGCTGAGGTTGTTTTGGAAGGAGCAAAGGAGCCCTTTTGGGACTGAAACCACACAGAAAAGGAGAGGAAGCACCGTGGCAGCTGATCTAAAGTATGTTAACAATGTGAGTTAGGCAGGAATGCTCCTGCCTGGGTTTTCTCCAGCTCTGCCAAGCAGGGATGGAAAGGTTTGACCTGTCCTGGCTGATCTGGAGCCTGGAGTGCATCCAGGGGCTGCAATTCCCAGCAGGGCAGGCTGGAGCTGTTTGGCAAAGGCCCTGGGGTGGGCACAGGGGGCCAGGCTGGTATTGGGAGCAGGGTGAGGTGGTCCCAGGCAGGGCTGAGCCGATTAGGGCCGAGCCCTGATCCCGCTGATTACCAGGGCACACCCAGGAGCTGAGCCTGGTGCGCTTCCAGAAAATCCAATCCCCATTCCAGGGCTGGAACTCCTGCCCTCATCGTGGGACACCCTGCCCTTCCCAGCTGGCCAAGAGTGTCCCTTCAGCCTGGGAGGAGGTTTGGGGTGTCCCCCGTGCTGAGGGCTGGGTGACATCGTGGCTGAGGCGCTGCAGGAGCCAGGACTCAACCAGGATCCCACTGGATGGTACCAATGGCCTCGGCCTCTAGAGTAGCTCTGTGTCTGTGTTCTCCTCTCCCTCCTCCTCCTCTTCCTCCTCCTGCTCTCCTGGAGGCCCCAGGAGAGCCGATGTCCACGCTGGCCCTGGTGTTTTATTCCTGGAATAAATATTCCTGGGATAAAAGCGTGGCTTTCAAGGCAGTTTAGCCCATTGCCCTCCTGAGTTGGTGGGGCAGAGGGGCTGGAGATAATCCTGGGACCTGCTCATCATTGTGACATCCTGGAGTCACCATGGATGTTCCTGCAGCTTTTTGGGCTGGTTTTGAAATGCTCTTTTCATCCCAGTTCCTGCTCAGGGTCAGGCTGGGGGCTGCAGGTTGGTTTTGTGAGTCAGAGTCCTTTGGGACAGTGGTGACACTGGGCTGTGGGGACCAGGGGACATCCCTGTCCTCTCCTGGCTCAGCAGTGACAGCAGGAGGGTCTCTGGCAGCGGTGACCTTGTGGTGTTGAGCTGGGGAGGGTTTTTTGTAGGGTCAGGTTGGGTAACAGAGCTTGGGGGTTGCTCTGCTGCCCTTCAAAACCCAGGAGGGGAAGTTTGGTTCCTTTTGGTGCTTCTGGGAGTGGATCCTGCTTTCATGGAGGCTGCCAAGTGCTAATTAATGGTGTGGAAAGCCCTCATTAACAAGAGCTGGTGACGTTCGTGCCACCAGCCCCAGGTGTGGGAAATGGGAACAATCCTGGGCACTGCAGGGACCTGTGTGGGGTGGCACAGAGCCACTGCTGGGACACCCCATGGCCCAGGGGGCATCTCTGGGGAGCCCCAGGGATGTGGGGTTTGGCTCTGGAAGACCCCAATGAGCCACAGGGTGTTCCCAGGTGCCCCCCATGAACCAAGGGGTGTCCCTGAGGGACCCCAGTTCCCATCAGCAGCGCTGGAAACTCTAAGGGAAATTAAAAATCAGATGCTGCAAAGAGTTGCCATGAGATTGTGAGAGCTGGCAACACCCAATCAGCTTTTTATTTTTTTTTTTTTTTAACTGAAAGCGTTTCATTGTTATTTAATGTCTTGTTTGTGCCTTTTTTAAATGGACCAGCTTGAGCTGCGCTTCCGAAACCTTTTTTTTTTTCCTTGGAAACTGGTGCTGGTTTGCCCCAAGCTGCAGCTCCAGGGATGGGGGGTGTGAGTGCAGGCAGATTTTATGTGCACAGACATTCCTGGGGATGGTACAGGCAGCGATGGAGTGTGCTCTGCTTAACCCAGCTGGTAAAACCAGCAGCCACTGGAAGTGCCTGGATTCCTGCATGGGGGAAAAAAGAAGGAAAAAAAGAAGAAAGCTTCATTTAATTTTGATTTTTTTCTTTTTCCTTTTCTTTTTTTTCCTTTTTTTTTCCTTTTTTTTTTTCTTTTTTTTTTCCTTTTTTTTTTTTTTTTTTTTTCTTTTTTTTTTTTTTTTTT
>VWYP01004191.1:119409-131088 GCA_013400435.1 Pycnonotus jocosus | reverse complement strand
GAAAAAAAAAAAAAAAAAAAAAAAAAAGGGAGTGTGCTGCAGATATTGCCTGTAGAAGGAGGTTACTTGGTCCTCAGCCTGGCAGGTGTTTTCCTCTGATCAAAAGGGTGAAATGGAGTGAATTCAGGGGATTTGGCAAGGATGTGGTTCTAGAAGAGTGCAGGGAGAGGGGAAAGGCTTTTGTATGGGCTGGGAAACAGCACAGGAGAAAATCAAGGGGCAAGATGAGCTGGGTGGGGTGGGCAGGGGAGGAGGAAGGTGTGGGATGGGAGGTGATGCTGCTGAGGGAGCAATCCCAGCTGAGGGTGCTCACTCTGTGTTTGCTCTGTGTTTATTGTGCCCAGGTGTGGTCCCCCAGCCCATGACAAATGGATCTGCACAGACTCAGGTGAGTCCTCACCTGCCCCTGCTGACAGGGCAGCAGCCTGGGGGGATGTGTTGGAGTGACCAGGAGGGATCAGGGAATTTCCCTGGCTCCCACCTGTGCCAGGTGAGCCTGGATGCTCCAGTCCCCAAGGCTCATTTAGCTCATACTGCTGCTGCCTGGTTTTAATTACAGCTTTAATTTAGAGGTTGAACAAGCCTCTAAGTTAAATTTCAGCCCCATTTAATCCCAAGGAGAGAGGGAGGAGGTGGCAATGTCCCAGTTCTGGCAGGAGGGAATCTGGGGTGGGGATGTGGGAGAGCAGCAGTTCTGGGAATCCCAGGGAGCTCCCCTGTGTGTGCAGGGTCCTCTCCAGGCTCCATTCCATCCCCTCCAGGCTCCATTCCATCCTCTCCAGGCTCCATCCTATCCCTGGAGCAGCCCAGCATTGCTGTACCTGGGTGTTTGTTGTGTTTAACTCTGTCTGGCACAAACCAGGCTGACGTTTTCCTTTCCTCCAGCTGAATGGAGGATCCACATCTTCATCTCACAGTGACCTGCAGAGTCCTGGGAAGGAATCCGAGGTAAAACCCCCCCCAAACACTCCCTGTGCCTTTTACAGCCTGGTGTGGGCACAATCCTGCCTCACAATGCTGTGCATGGATGAGTTTTCAGTTTATCTCCCAGACTTGGGTTCACTTGTGCCCACCCAGCAACCAAAATCCAGGTTCATATTTGGAATCTGTGGAGGTGTAGTTACACTGATGAGCTGCAGCAAGGCTGGGGATCTGTGAGGAGCAGAACTGTGAGGCTCCAGTGCTGCTAGCAGGACCAGGCTAGGCTAAAATTTAAAAAAAAAAAAAAAAAAAAAGTTTGGGTTTTTTTTGTTTGTTTGTTTGTGGGTTTTTTTGTGGGTTTTTTTGTGTTTTTTTTCTTTGTTTATTTGGAGCACAGTGAATTTATCACAGTATTTAAAGGAGGGGAGGAGTTGTTTTTGGTGACAGGCTGTGCTAAAGGGGTTTCTGTGGTGTGGCTCAGCACTGGAAAGGGACAAAACTTGTTGGGCAAGGTGAAGTGGCAACCAAAAGTCAACACAAGGCATAGATTGGCATTCTTGGGTGTTAATGATTTAGCAGGGTTTTTTTTTTTTTTTTTCCTCTTAAAATAAGAAGTGGGGATTTGTATTATGAAGTAGGGGATTTGCAAAGTGCTCCAAAATTCATCTTTAGCACAAGGTTCTGATCTAAATGGAGCAAAGTCTGCATGCAGGTGCTCTGTGGGGTTTCTGCCCTGCTGTCCCCTGCACCCAGGACGTTTGGGAGCAGGAATGTGACAGCACCAAGTGCTCCCGTGGCCTCTCTGAGCACCCAGAGCCTCTCGGGCACCAGCTGTGTCCAAGGTGTGTCCGAGCGCCTGCAATCTGCCAACTTCCCTGTGTGCATTGAATAATGCATGTCCTGATGCCATGGCTCAGGCTGGGAAAAGCAGGCTGTGTGCTGGGAAAAGCAGGCTGTGTGCTGGGAAAAGCAGGCTGTGTGTTGGGAAAAGCAGGCTGTGTCCTGTGGGGAGCGCAGTGGGTTCTGCCCCTGAGTCACCCTTGGGCTGCTGCAGGGGTCACTGCACAAGTCGGAGTCCCTGGGGTGGAGAAGTTGGAGAAGTGGGATGTGCTGGAGCATTCCCCCCTTGGAGTCACCCTTGGGCTGTTCAGGAGTCGCTGTCCTGGCAAGAAACCCAAGTCCCTGGGGGCATAGGGGGTTTCCTGGGCTCAGTTTGGTTCAGTTTGGGTTCGTTCAGCCCAGCCAGGCCAGCGCTGTTATCTCAGTGCTGATGCAAGGCCCTGCCCACGGTTATCAGCAGGGTCTGTGCACTCTGTTTAGAGCTGGGCATGCGTGGTGGGGCAGCAGTGCCAGCAGGAAAGCTCTGAAATGTTTCCCTAAACCCAGAGATCTCCATGCTGTGTGTGTTTACCCACGCCTGACACGAGTTCAGGCGGGCAGCACCTCCTGTGTTCCTGCTTTTCCACTTCCAGCTGTGCAGTCACACACTCTTCAGGCAGGAGAAACACCCCCACAAGATGCAGTGTTGTAATGAACTCCGTGGCCACAGGAATGCTGAAACCATGGACACAGCACAGGGAAGGGGCTTTGACCTTCTGCTCCTAAAAAACCCAGCCCTGAGCATTTGCTTGTTGTGCAGGCTGGAGGAAATCCTTCATGGGAGGGGTTGTTAAACACTGGAAGTGCCCAGGGAGGTGGTGGAGTCCTCAAGGAACTCAGAAGATTCTGATTTAGCTGAGGAACTGTTGTTAGCCATGCCAGTCAGGTCTGGTAGAGGTGGTGCTAAAATCGAAGGTGGGAACCAACAGATCATGAGGACATCAAAACTTGGGAAAGGCGATGAAAGAATCCGGGTTAGACTCGCTGTATTTCAAACAATTAGAAACTGGAGGAGGCACTCAGTGCTCTGGGCTGGTGACAAGGTGGGCACTGGGCACAGCTTGGGCTGGAGGATCCCAGGGGGTTTTCCAAGCTCAGGGATTCCTTGAGAGGCTGTGGGAACACCAACAGCTCTGTCCCTTCCCCACACAGGACGGAGACACGGACAAGAAGGACCCGTTTGAGGAGAGCGGGCTGAGCCTGAGCCCCACGGCCGCCGAGGCCAAGGAGAAGGTGAGGGCCAAGCGTGTGAAGAAGCGAGCGCCGCAGATGGACTGGAACAAGAAACGGGAGATTTTCAGCAATTTCTGAGCCCTGCTGGTGGCCTCCGTCCGCCCTCCTCCCGCCCCAGCCCGGACGTTTCTGAGGTGCCTACGCCCTGTCCTTCAGTGTCCACGTGAGATGCTTTGTGCTCTGCTCTTCACTGGTTGCTTTCACGAGGCGTATTTTAAAGTCCTTTTTATTTTTTATTTTTTATTATTATTATTGTTGTTGTTATTATTGTTGTTGTTACTCACCAGCGATTCTCATAAGACAAACGTGACCAAAGCTCCTTTTCTTGCTTGCTCTCGAGCCCGGCTCCGGCTGCCCACCGTCCCCCGTTCCTATGAGAAAGGACTGGAAGGATTTTATCTCTTGTTTCTTACCTGCATCATTTAGGCTTCTGTTACTTCTTTTTTTTTTTTTTAACTTTTTTTTGTGGAGTTTTTTGGCTTTGTGGGTGTCCCAGACTGAGCCTCGTGGGATGCTCTGTGCCCCTCTGGAAACATCTCAGGGCTCGTGGTGGGTGCCTGCAGGGTGGGGGTGCCAGGGGCCCCCTCCTCAGCTCCCCATGCCCGGCATTAGCTACTCCCACCATGGGAAAATGGACTGTGGCTGGAAATTGTTCGTTGGCTTTGCTGTTGAAGCAAAAATGTTTGTTTTGTTGGTTTTTTTTTTTTGTTTTGTTTTAATGAAGTCCCATGTGTTTCCAGTTAGTTTAGGAACCTCCCCACCATCATCAACTCCTGCCCCGGCAGTAAAAGCCCATTTTTCACCCCAAACAGCTCTGCAGAGGGGAGAGGGTGGGGTTTAAAAGCAAACCCCAAACCCAAAGGGCACAGCTCTCCCCACCTGCAGCCGTAGATGTGGCAGGGGAAGGAAGGAGCAGGGGCAGTCCTGCCCCACGGAGCACGAAGATGAGAACCAGGAGATGCTACAGAACCTCTTTGGACACACCTGGAAGTGGGGATGACCCAACATCTGCTTCCAGGAGGGAGCACAGGGATGCAGCTCTGACTGAGGCTCTGCACTGGGGAGTGGGGCTGGTCCAGGTCCCACCTGGGTTGGGATTTGGTGTCCCCAGCCTGGGAGTGTCACCGTTGGAAGGGACATCCTGTGAAGCCATGGGGCTGGAGATGGAGCAGGCACTGCTGTGATGGAGTGGGCAGCACCTCTGGCTTCCTGTGGCCTCTTCCAAAGCCCCACTCTCAGCATTCAGAGTGTATCTTTAAAGCATTACAGATTAAGTCCATTTAAGCTCTTTTATTGCTGCCTTTGGCTGGGTGAGTGAAGGTGACTCAGCTGAGCTGCAGCACTCCCAGGTAGCAGAGCTGAGTTACCTGGGGCTGTCCCATTCCCTCCCACACTGCAGCAGCAATCCCAGCCCTGCTCTGGGAAGGGACTGGGAGTACAAAGCCACGTTTCTCACTCACCTGGCCATGGGTGATGTGTGAGCACAGAGCTGTGGCTGTGCCCTGCCTCACTCCAGCCCTTCTGGGATAAAATCCTTGGGTGGTCAGTGTGCTATGGATGTGGGAACGGCTCTGCACGGATTTCTTAAGGTATTTCCAAATTCTGGAGCTAGAAGGTGCCTTATACCATTCTCTGCTCTCCTCAGCAGCGAGCTGGGGCTCAGCACAGGGTGTTTGGCTTCCCTGGGGAGCAGCTGGTGCCTGTGGCCTTATGCTGCTGGCAGGAGAGCATGGAGAGCCTCAGGGGTGAAGGAGATGAGTTCTCTTTCTGAAAGTTATCTTTTAGGATTGTTGATGGGCTGAACAGGTTGAAAATAATGACTTTGGAGAGGAACTGGTGCAGGTGTGTTTGGCTGTGGGTGATGAGAAGAGCAGAGGGGTGATGGGGGCTGTGGAGAGGCTGCCTCCCCTCGGGGCTCTGCCATTAACAGGACACCTCTTCCCCATCCCACTTCAAATGACCTGCTCTCTTTTCTGGCCCCCCAAAATACTGTCTTTCTCCCTCTGGGTAATGTTTGGAGGGAGCCTTTCTTTTCCATGGCGTGCATGTTGCTTCCTGTGCCCGCATCGCCAAACCCCGGCAGTGCCTGGGGCTGTGCAGGGCAGAGCATTCCCAGGACACTCTGCTGCACATCAGAGAGCACAGACCTGATGTAAACACCCCAGTTCTCATCCCAGACTGCTGTAGTTGAGAGGGGGGAAAAGAAAAAAAAAAAAAAACAAAACAAACCTTGTGTAGTGTTGAATGTAGATCAAAAGAAATCTGGTGTGCAAATCCGTGTCGGTAAGATTGAAAATCTTAATCTCTTAGTCCGTGGAAAACTGCTCCTGGTTGAAGCATTACTGCATTCCTGACATCTTGTAGCTCAGTAGTAATTATTCAGTTCCTGTACATTTAACTTGGAAAAGAAAAAAAATCAATAAAGTCTAAGGCTGTCAGCAGCATTGCAAACCCACCATGTATACTGTAATGTCAGTAATAAACTTGGTTTGCCATGTACCCAGCACTTATCTGCTCCTTCCTCAGCTGCTCAGGGAGCCCGGAGCGGAATTGCAGCCCTTTAGCACATTGTAAACTTTGCTTCCTCCCTCGCCTCTTTAAAGAGGAGCTGGAATTACTCCTTTGAAGCTCCACAATGAAGTCAGCACTGCCCTTTCTTTGAAGAACAAAACGCAGGGGTGGTGGTGGTGTCCTTCTGTCAGCTCCTGGGGACACAGCCTGGCTCCCCTGGCTGCTGTAACCCTTGTGGCACTGGTTCAGCTCCTGGTCCTGCTCTGCATCACCCTGTCCTGCTGCCAGGACCCAGAGGTCACTCATCCAGGCAGTGATTCCCCTCTGCTCCTGCCTTGGGAAGGCTTCAGCTGCACNGGGCCCCGAGCGCAGCGGGCCGGGGGCGGCCGGGCCGGGCTCGGGGTGAGTGATGGGGGTGACCCGGCACTCTGGGAGGGAGACGCGCTTTGGGGCCGCGCTGTGACCCCGCTGGGTTTGGGGTCTGCGGTGTGAGNAAGATCTCCAGGATCATCGAGTTCAACCTGTGCCTCATCCCCACCTTGCTGCCAGCCCAGAGCACTGAGTGCCACCTCCAAACCCCTCTGGGGACACCAAACCTCCCTGGGCAGCCCCTTCCATGTTTAACAACCTTTTCCATGAAGAAATCCCTCCTGCTGCCCACCCTGGCTGTCCCCTGGCACAGCTCTTGTCCTTGTGTGGCAGATGTGTGCTGCCCACTCTCAGCTGGCAGGGCAGGGCAGGTTGCCATGGTTCAGCCTTGCTGAGGTCACCCACGTTCTCCTCCCCTCAGCCAGTGTCACACAAATGCCAGCAAACCTCGTGGGTGCAAAAAAACCCCTCACCACCTTTATTTAATGAGTATTTACAAGCAGCAGCAAGTCCCTGAGGACAAAGCTTTTCTCTCCAGTGACTCAGTGTGGCACAGCTGGGCTGTGCTCAGCCATTCACCCAGGCTGGAGCCTTCAGCTCTGTCCCAGCAGGATTGCTGCCTCTCAAAGCCTCTTTTCCTCTGGAGAGCTGAGCCCTTGCCAGTGGCTGTTCCCTCGAGCTGCTGCAGCAGGCTCCTGTCCCCTGCAGTCACACTGCCAGCCCTGTGCCAGGCCCAGCTTTAGCAGGGCTCAGCCCAAGCAGCTTTGTGGCTCTCCAAAGGCTGGATGATCCCTCAGGGCCTCTTGGCAGCCGGGCAAATGTCTTGGTTGAGGCACTGGCTGCAGCGAGGGTTCACAGGCAGGCAGGTCTGCTGCCCAAAGCCCACCAGGAGCCAGTTGATCTCCTTCCAGAGGTCCCTGCAGTGAGAGGAGAACAGCACTGTTGCCATGCAGCTTCTTGGAAGGGGTGAGGAACAGCCTGTGGTGTTAATGGGATCCCTTTTCCCTCCTGCCTGTTCCTCCTGGCTTCTCCTGGAGGTGAGTCCCAGCTAGGAACAGCCCTCCCAACCTTTCCTGGTCCTGCTCAGCTCGGGGGGAGCAATGCCTGTGCTCAGGCACGTGGCAGCTGTGGACATGTCCCAGTGTATGTGTCACCTGGTGTTTGATACTGCAAATTCATCACCAGTGAAGCCCAAGATCCAGCCTTGGGCTGGTGTGACCACTGGGCTCAGCAAGGCCCTGTGTGGAAAAGCACCTGGCTTGGGTCATGGTAAACTTGGTGAGGCAAAAATCAGAGATCAAGAGCTCTGCTAGTGGTGACTGATCCATCTGACAGCAACAGAACCACCACACAGGTGAGATGCTGCTGCTGTAGCTCTGGCAGAGGGGAAACACCTGCAGCTACTGCAACCCTGGAAAGAGGAGAGCACCAAAATGCAGTCCCTGAAACTGCCCCAAGCAGGACTTTGTGCAGACATGGCTCCTGCAGCCAGCAGGAGCTCAGGGCTCACCTGGGCAGCCACTCCTCCAGTGCCACCCGAGTCTGTTCGGGGTGCTTGGTCTCCTTCTTCACCCACTTGAGCCTGTTTGAGATCCTGTGCACGTGGGTGTCCACAGCTGGGGAGGGAGAGCCCAGAGTTTAGGTGGGGCAGGCACACCTGAACGGAGAGAGCAGAGCCAAAGCTGCCTGTGACAGCCACCAGCCCCAGGGCAAGGCTTCCCCCAGCAGCAGCTGGGTGGAATGAGGGCAGGGGAGGCTCATTCCAAGAACAAACATTTTCTTCTCAGGCCCAGAGCCAAAAGCATTTGGGGTGGGTGTCTCTCCTCAGGCTCACACAGCCTCTCTCCCCAGGTTCCCCTGCTCCATGGGGCAGGCACAGGGCAGCCTGGCCCCCGTTCCCTCCCCACATTCTCATCCTGCCGGAGTTTCAGCTGAAGTTACGCAAATCGTGATCTCTGCCCCTTCCTCTGCCCGCATGGAAAACACATTTCATAATACCCACCAGCAGAGAGGGCTTGGGAGGCTTAAAGCAGTGTTTATAATGTGCTTTGAGCTCAAAAGCTCTGAATGCAAAGTGTATTATTGTTAGATCAGCAGTGATAAACCTGTCTCTGGGGCTAATTGGGCAAAACCCAGGAAATTGCTGTAAACAGGAAGACTAAGCCTTGCCTCCCAAATCAAAACCGAGCACACAATTATTTGGAAAACACTTGGCTGCTTTGGCTGCCTCTGGACTTCCCTCCCCCACAGCAGGAGAACAACAGAGCCCAAGGGCTGCTGGATGCAGTGCAGAGGCCACGGCCTGTCCAGCTGATGGTCACCAGAGGGGCTGCAGGATCCAGCTCCCGCCCACTCGCTCATCCTGCCTTTCCCAGGGCTCTTCCATCAAGCAGCACATCCTTTTGGAATACTGATCTGTCCCCAGGGGCCCCAGGCCAGGACCTGCAGGTGATGGTCCAGCCCCATCTGGCACCAGCTCCCCAGGGCAGTGATTTCCCTCGGGAATTTCTGCTATCAAATTTGGGGAGAAACAGCTGCTGCTTAAATCCTGCAACCCACGGAGTGAGGGCTGAGGGTCACATTGTCCCCCCACCCAAACACTCTGCAGATGACTGAACCAAAGGGATGTGATCAGGTTCCTGGGGGCTGGGGCTGCAGTGCTCCCCCTCTGCCTGGGGAATGGATTGGGATTTAGGAGAGGGATGGGAAAAAACCTGGTCCAAGTTACCTATCCCAGCCACGCTGTCCCAGGCAATGTGCATGGCCAGATGGGCCATTTTGGGCCCAACTCCTGGCAGCTGCACCAGCTCCTCCACAGTGCTCGGGATGTCACCTCCATACTTCTGCTTCAGGATGGCTGTGGTCTGCTTGATGTACTTCACCTTGTTCTGGAAAACCAAGGGGAAAGGCACACAGTCCAAGCTGCCCTCCAACACAGGGAAAACAGACACAGCCCAAAAAGCCAACCATTCCTGAGTGTGTGTTACAGGTGGGGCTACACATGGGAGCTGTGCAGGAGACAGAGCCTTGACTTCTATTTGAAACCAAAATGCTGAGAGCTGGGAGCTCCAACCTCCCTGCACGCTCCAGATCCTGCAGACAAGAATCTCACCTTGCTGGCAATAAAAAATGCCAAAACTGGTGTAAAACCCAGCTTTTGGCCTGACTCCAGGGTAGAGCTCCCCACAGGAAGGGCACAGGGGGTTCCTCTGTGTCCATGCAGCCATCCTGCACTCACCCTCCAGAATCCCACGGGATAAATGATCTGTCCCAGGGTTTCATCATCCATCTGCAGCACGCTGTCCACGGTGAGGCCGCGCCGGCGCAGGCGCAGCATGGCAGCGCTCGTCACCTGGTCCTTGGTCTGGCTGGACAGCATCAGGGCCAGCAGCACCTGGTAGCGCATCACCTGGGGACAAAGGGGACACTGAGACACCCTGGGAGGATCTGGGAGGATCCAGCACCACCCTCAGTGCAGGGTGAGCTCTCACCCTTCAGCCCTATTCGCCTCCAAGAGACTGGAAGGCTGCAACAGGGATAATCCATAACCTGTTAATTCCACCACACAATAAAGGGAGGAAAGAAACACCTTCAAGTTCAGCTGTCAGTATCTGTGAAAAGGCAGGGAGCAGCTCTGTCTGCTGAGATCTCACTCCAAATTGCTGAGCCACAAAGGGCTGGACAAAGCTTTTCCTGAGGATGGCATTCTCAGGAGACCCACAGGTTGCACAAGTACAAACGTCCAATGATTTTTCATGCAACTTCTGCTCCAAGTAGCTTTTAAAAATCCCAACCCTCTTCCCACCAGGCTTCAGGAGGAACTGGCTGCCTGGCTTCAGTGAGCTGCTCAGGGAACCAAATCTGAAGAACTGGCATGACAGAGTCTGGGAGAAGGACAGATCCCAGGAATTCCTCTGCTGCAGTCACACAGAGTTTAGCCAACCTCCTGTTTCCCAATTCTTTCTTCCCAGATGTAATTCCGTCCCACCAGAGTGAGGAGGATGATGCAACTAACCCCAAATGACCCGGGATAACATGAGACACAATCCTCCCTCCAGCTCTCCTACAAAGTTTACAAAACCACAGGTGCACCAGGAAAAAAATCCCTGAGTGCATGGAAGCAGGATAATCTCAGGGCACAAAGAAATGGTGTGAGGAGCTGAGAGTTACAACATCCACTTTTTCTTGGAAGCAACAACCCCTCTTCCTCAGGGAAGAGAAGCTATTTCTGTGTGGTGCACCATGGTCCCATGGCCCCACAGCTGCCAACCCCCGTGGCTGAGAGCGTGTGACGTTCCCTGGGTCCAGGGACAGAGCTCATCCTTCTCCCCAGGGATGCAAGCCCAGGGCAGGATGCCAGCAGCAAGGACAGCATTCCACGTGAGGCTGCCCAGCTGTGTCCTCCAGACCCCTCCCTCAGAGCCCAGCAGGTCCCACTGCTCCTCTGAGCCTGCCTCTGGATCATCCCACATTCCCACTCCAGAGGCTCCTGCTGCTTCAAGTTTATTAGCTGGTCTCCAATGCCACTTCCAACCCTAACAACTGTGAGATTCTGTGATCCCCACATTCCCACTCCACTGCTCCTCCAAGCCTGCCCATGGGTGCTCCCCACCTTCATCTGCATTTCACAGCCACCTTGCTGGATGCTTTTCTTGGACTCCTACAGAGATTTTTTTAGGGGAAAAGGAAGGTGTCTTCATGCCCTGCCAGCCTGGTCCATAAAGGAGCACTGCCCCTGACATTCATCACATCCTCTGGGACCAATCCCAGCCCAGAGTCCTGATCCAGTTTCTGTCCTCGAAACATCCCAAGTGGGACAGATCCAGGGACAGCATGAGGATGAGGGAGGCTGTGTCTTCCTGTGCCTGCTGGAGCTGGGAGGGAGCAGGATGCTGTTCCCTGTGGGTATGCTGTTACCTGTGGAGGTGCACTGCTGTCGTAGCACTTCTGCACTCCCATCTCATCCACGGGAGCATCCCTGCTCCTCCTCATCTCCCGGATTCGCTCCAGCTGCTCCCGCCAGTCCCGCGGCTCCCAGCGCTCCCTCCGGGGCTCGGCCCCCTCGCCCTGCCCCGCTTCATAGGCGATGGCGAGGCTCTTCCTCCTCCTGCTCTGCCTCGGGATGCCGGCCGTGCCCTGGATCTGGCTCCCTGCACGGGATGGCACAGAGATTCCAGGCTTGAGGAAAGATGCCTTCATCCCTCGCAGAGCTCAGTGACAGCCCCACCGTGCCACCAGCCATCCAGGGGACCGTGAGCAGGGCGAGTTCCACCCCTGAGTCCCAACCCAAACACCGCACATCCCCCAGTCCCAAGCAGAGCCAGCACGGGGCGAGGGAGGGCGGATGGAGCTGGGAGACAAGCGGCAACAGGCGACAACACATGTCACACCATGGGGACACGCTTCCCAGACACTGGTGAGGCTGCTGAAGGTGCATCCCCAGCCCAGGACAGCCACATCCCTCGTTCCGAGGGGGACAAGGACACGCAGCCCCTGTCCCCAGCCAGGCCGGGCCCCTGGTGCAGCCCCGATCTCCCCTTCCCGACCACCCCGGAATCATCAATTTCTCGACCCCCTCTTCCCGTAACTCCAGGAAGCCGCGATCCCTCTCTCACCCTCTCGATCCCCTGTCCCATACCCCGATCCCCAGCCCCGCCCCCCCATCCCCTGTCCCTCCCCCCGCTGCCCCCGGCCGAGCGGAGCCGCCTCAGCGCCGCAGGCCCGGGCCGGGCCGCGCTCATGGCGGCCCCACGAACTACCGGGCCC
>VWYP01004191.1:93246-119269 GCA_013400435.1 Pycnonotus jocosus | reverse complement strand
TGGTGTGAACCCCGTTGTGTTTGGGGTGCTGTGAGGTGTGAACCCCGTTGTGTTTGGGGTGCTGTGAGGTGTGAACCCCGTTGTGTTTGGGGTCTGCGGTGTGACCCCCGTTGTGTTTGGGGTCTGCAGTGTGACCCCCGTTGTGTTTGGGGCGGCTGTGCTGTGACCCCCGTTGTGTTTGGGGGGCTGTGCTGTGACCTCCGTTGTGTTTGGGGGGGCTGTGCTGTGACCCCGTTGTATTTGGGGTCTGGGGTGTGACCCCCGTTGTGTCTGGGGGCTGTGCTGTGACCCCCGTTGTGTGTCCCTATGCAGTTGTGGCATGTCCTGGTTTGGGGTGGGATATGGCATGTCCATGGCTTGTTTGGGGGTCGCCGGGGACAATGTGCCATCACCCGAGGTGGGTTAGGGCTGTGGGGGTCCCCAGGGCAGGGCACTCCGTGTGTCCATGGGGACAGAGGGCTGTGTGTCCCCAAGAATGGTGGGCTGGGGTCCATGGCATGTCCCCTGGTGACACTGGGCTGGAGTCCCTGGTGTGTCCCCTGGGATGCAGGGACAGGCTCTGTGGTGCATCCCCGGGAGCACCAGGGATTGCTGTGCCATGGGGTGTCCATGGGGATTTAGGGATCTATGAGGATATAGGGGTCTATGGGGCTATAGGGATCTATGGGGATATAGGGGTCTATGGGGATATAGGGCTCCGTGGGGATATAGGGCTCCATGGGGATATAGGGATCTATGGGGATATAGGGGTCTATGGGGATTTAGGGCTCTGGGGTTGTGCAGGGTCCTGTGCCCAGGGCAAGGTTCCCCAAGGCACAGTGGGTCGGGCAGGGGGAGGCAGTTTCTGGAGGTTGTTGTTGTCATGGCCATCCTTGTTCTTGCCCCATCTTTCTCTCGCCGTGGCAGCACTTGGGTGTCCCAGCACTCAGATTTGTAAGTCCTTCCTCACTTCCACATTGACAGCACAGCTTGGTGTGCTTGGCCTTTGCTTTGGGAACAAGTATCCCGCTCACACCTCAAAAAATGTGTGCATGTGGATGTACTGCAAAAACCAGCCTGTGTGGTGGGCTGGGCATTCAGAGCTTTCAGGAAAGGGTATCCCAAAGGCCCTGTGTTCCATGGAGAGCTGCAGGATGCAGATGCTGAAGGCAGGAGCAGCACAAGCTCCTTGTGTTTCCTCAGTGTTGGGCTTCTCCCATGTTTGAAAAGGCTCAAGACACCCAAGCTCTTTTGAGAAGCCCTTGTGTGATGCTGTTATTGGGGTTTTCCTGCTGAAATTCCCCTTGGGCCTCCCTTACCAGAACCCTGTTCTATGTTTGCAGGGCCTCAGTGCTTGGCAGCAATGGCAAAGCCTCAGAGCAAGGATTCCGGGCTGAAGGAGAAGTTCAGGAACCTCCTGGGGCTGGGAACATCTCGGGGAAGTTCCAAGTCGTCAGAGGGCAAGCAGACAGAGTTTATCATCACTGCAGAAATACTCAAGGTGTGAGAACTGGGTGGACTGAAGGTGGTGCCTGGGGTACCTCAGCTGAGGGGATCAGGAGGGTTTGCTCCTTTCCTGCATTTTTTGGCATTCAGTTCCTCTCCATCATTCCCTCTCCTGATCTCTCAATGCATTCTCTCATCTCTTGGATGTAGAACTCACCTACTTTGCAGCTCCAACATTTGAGTTATTCACTCTTTGAATACTTTGGAGATACTTGTTATGTTGCCTTACAGGGTATTTCCCTGTCCCCTCTCTTTTTATAGGCTGAGCTTGATGAAGTTTCTGTGGTGGCAGTTTCTACAAGCTGGGAACTGTTTCTGTTTTATGAGAACCTTACGGTTCTGTGGAAATGAAAAATAAAATAATTGGTTCCAGTAATTGGTACCACAAGTCTGTAAGCAGAATAGTTGGCACACAAGGAGGAAAATACAAAAAAAAGGGGGAGAAGGAGACCAGAATTCTTTCTCCCCTTGGAGAAATGGAAAAGTGTTTCTGGTAAGATAAACTGTTAGATTATTTCTCCATTTCTTTCCAGGAACTGAGCATAGAGTGTGGATTGAGTAACAGGATACGAGCAATCAGTCAAATCTGCGAAGTGGCAAAAACCAAAAAAATTGAAGAGGTGAGTTCCAAAGTGTTCGGTGAGTATTGGAAGGATGGAAATTTAAGCAGCAGCTCTCAAATTATTGTAAGAGACTCCTGGTGTTTAGAAAGCTTTATAAAATGGGTGATCCCAGGGGCTGCTTTGTACTGTAAAAGGAAATTAGTCCACCCAACCTTCCAGCTCTGGAGCAGAGGGGATGGAGCTGTTGGGCTTCCTGGACCTTCCTGGAAGGAGAATGCTGGGGATATTCAGGATAGTTCATAGGAGATGATGTTTAGAGAGGATTCCTTATCTCCTGGCTTGTTAATAAGCAGCCTCCCATTGGTTTTGAACTCATCTTGTAGCTGGGTGAAGGCTTCTGCACAAATATTCCCACTTGAAATGAGTGTGGAATGAGGAATTCCAGTTCCTGGGGTGTAGGGCTGGATTTGGTGTCTGCTGGGCTTGATCTGAGTGTACAACCAGGTGGGGTGAGTGTTCCTAAAAACAGAGAACTGCAGACATGCAACCCCTGCATCCTCACCATGGATTGCCATAACTCACTGTCAGCTGCTGCCAGGAGATCCCAGGAGGAGCTGAGCTTTCCTGCCTCACGCTTTTGCTGTGGTTTTTGTTTTCTTTTCTGCTGGCAGCACGCCGTGGAGGCCGTGTGGAAGGTGGTGGCTGACATGCTGCAGCCGGAGCGTCCCGCCGAGGCCAGGCACGCCGTGCTTCACCTGCTCAAGTCCATCGTCCAGGGACAGGTGACAACAACCCCACAGGGCAGGGAGCACTGGCCTAAACTGGGCTTTGTGCAGGGAAAAGCACCAGGGAGCCCTTCTCTACAAATGTTCCTATTTGTAATTTTGGTTGTGTCTCATAAATGAGAAGAGGAAGCATTTTAATTTTAAGTCTTGGTTTGACCTCGTAGCAAAATTTCTCATAGAAAGCTGTTCTGGTTTGGGCTAACCCTCTTGAGAAAGAGGAAATACTTTGGGTTAAGTTCAGCATAATTCAGCAGATTTTACGTGGTCTTTGCCCAGACCTTCTAGTCCAAGTTTGCAGCTGGTTTTGATGTTTCAGGTATGCAGGGGGTTCTGTGTGAGACATTTCTAGCCCGGCCAAGTTCAGCACACAACGAATCCTTCAGATTTCCCAACGTGTTGCACAAACATGGGGCTGAATCAGCCCAAAGTTGACATTTTCAGTGTTCAGGGGTGGATGCTTATGAAGAGAGTAGGCACTGATTCAACAAAAACATAATTTCAAGCATGAAGATTACTGAGGTAGACCTTGATAATATCCAGGCTTTAACCCTTTCCCTTTTTTTTTTTTTTATTTCAAGGGTGAGAGATTAGGGATCCTCAGAGCCCACTTTTTTAAGGTTATTAAGGATTACCCCTCCAATGAAGATCTGCATGAACGGCTTGAGGTGTTCAAGGCTCTGACAGAGAACGGACGATACATCACCTACCTGGAGGAGGAGCTGGGTGAGTGTTGTCCCAACCCCTCTTCAATTTGGTGGGAATAAATCAAGGCACAGACATCCAGTGATAACAATAAAGGATAGTGGTATCATTCCTGGGTAGAAGGTGTATTGTGACAGGGTTTTTTTTTCCTTCTTTAGCTGATTTTGTGCTGCAGTGGATGGATGTTGGGTTGACTTCTGAGTTCCTCCTGGTGTTGGTGAACCTGGTGAAATTCAATAGCTGCTATCTGGAAGACTACGTAGCTGACATGGTCCAGTAAGTTTGGGGGGTTTTTTAACTCCTACCTGCTTATTTGTGGTAAATTACAGAGAAAGTTGCAGATCAGTATACAGACAACTGAGATATTTTTTGTCCCCATCTGGATCTGTTTCATCCCAGGTAATTTCTGACAAATATTTGATTTTCAGTTCTTGCGGTGTTCAGATCTGTTTTAGTTTAACTAAATGTGCTTTTCCCATTCCATGGGGTGGGCCTGTTTGCATTGCTTAGTGTCACAAGGGTCTGTGCTGTTGCATTACCTCAGCTACATCTAAGCTCCCTTTAACTTTATAAAAGAGATTGCAGAGCTCAGTGTCCCTTGGGATGTCACCAACATTGCCACAGGAAGGACAGTGAGGAGTTAAATAACATGGCAGTTAACCTGACTCTTTGAAATTTGCTTAAAATCGTGTGGAGCAAGCAATTCTGATTAAATGTTCTTTCTTAACAGCAAGATCTGCCTCTTGTGCATTCAGACTTCATCATCTGTGGACATAGAGGTCAGTGATCTGAGTCTCTTTTAGTACTGCAGAACTCTTTGAAGTTCTTTGAAACTGTAACTTTTACAAACAACATCAGATCATCAGACTCTGGGTTTATTCTCATCTTTCAAGAGAGCTGATGCAATATTATGTTATTTGTAAGCCAATAAATCTCACGCACCTTTAATTTATTCCAAAGCAAACAGCACATTAATCAATTTGATAAGTGAATCAACAATGCTTTTTAAAAAGATAAAAAAAAAATAAAAATCTTCATCCCTTTTGACTTCCAGAAGATTTCCTTGGTGTGCCAGGTGAGGATTTTACCTGCTTGATTCACAGGGAAGTGTACAACCATTTTGTCTTTTATCTTTCCCAAAGATTTCCTTGCAAGTCCTGGATGCAGTTGTTTGTTACAACTGCCTGCCCTCGGAGAACCTGCCCGTGTTCATCATCACCCTGTGCCGCACCATCAACGTGAAGGAGCTCTGTGAGCCCTGCTGGAAGGTCAGAGCCCCTGCTTGCTGAAATGAATTCACTCCTGGGTGAAGTGTCAGGCACACCTGTGCACATCTGCCACCAGTTCCAGCTTGCTTCTAAGAGCAAATTAAAAATGGTTTAATTGTTGAGGGATCAGTGTCTCATTAGTGCAAGTTGTGTCACGTCCATGGGGTTCTCCCCTGGTTTCAGCTGGTGTGACAGGATTCTGTCCTGGCTTGGGAAGGGCAGGACACATTCACTGGATGAAGCATGGCCAGTTAAATCCATGTTTAGGCTGCTGAGTGTTGTAACAAGTGGGGATTGAGGTGTTCTCTCTGAATTTGCAGCTCATGAGAAACCTCTTGGGAACTCACTTGGGACACAGTGCCATCTACAACATGTGCAGGATCATGGAAGACAGGTAAAGGAGGAGGATCCAGCAAATCCAAGGAGTTCTGTAAGGTCCTGGTGAGATAGATGGGGAGTCACCAACCTCAGGAGAGCAAGTTGAAGGTTCTGGTGCTTAGAAATAAATTCCCTTTCTAATTATGCTGCTGAAGTGCTCATTTGAGGCATTTCTGAATTTAATTTCCCTCTGTTTAAAGTTGTGGTGAATGATTTTCCGCTCTTTATGTTTGTCCATTGCTGTGCAAGGCCCTGATGTGTAGCAGCTGGCAATTGCTGTTGGGACAGTGCATATTCCTATTGATTTTGTATGCTGAAATAACTGTGGCAAGGTCTGAATCTTCCCTTCCCCCTGTCCTTAGATCCTACATGGCAGATGCAGCCCTGCTGAGAGGAGCTGTGTTCTTTGTTGGGATGGCTCTGTGGGGGGCTCATCGCCTCAATTCCCTCAGGAACTCCCCAACTTCAGTGCTGCCTTCATTCCTCAAGGTAGGCTGGGATGCTGGGGGAACTTTTTAAACAGCTGGAGAAATTTAGACCAAAATATTGTGGCCCCCAAAGAGATCTTTGTAGACCTACACCAAAGAGATCTCTGTAGGCCTGGAGGACGAGAGGGAGAAATAGTGTGTGGGGTGAAGCAGGGAGAAATGGTAAAACAAGTAAAACAAGAGGATTTATGGCTGTAGCTGAGGCCTCCTCCTCGAATATCTTTGGCCAAAAAAGCAAAGTCTGAATCCTTTCTAGCAAGTACCTACATTGTGGGTACATCAGCTTAAAAAAACGAAATACAAAGCAACAACTTTCCCTCTTCCCAGTGGGTGGTACAAAAAGGAAGGGAGGGTGTCTCTAGGGACAGCCTCAGAGCTCTCCAAATTTCCTCATCTGAGTACCTCCAGCAGGAATTTCTGGCTTTAATCCCCTTGTCTGCCTGTAGGATGGGGCTGTGTCTGCCATCTGAGCTACAGCTGCTCGCAGGAGAGCAGAACTGCTCTGTGCTGTGTCCTTTGTATGCAGAGACTTGAATGGATTTATCTCAGGCCTCCAGGCTGATTTCCTAATTAAAAAGGCGTGTTGCATTTGGATGCAGAGGGTTTCTGGGCTCTGCCCCACAAGTGCTCACTGACTGAAGTGCTTTGGCTTCCAGGCCATGACCTGTCCCAACGCAGTCGTGTCCTACGAGATCGTTCTGTCCATCACACGCCTGATCAAGAAATACGGGAAGGAGCTGCAGGCTGTGACCTGGGATATCCTCCTGGACATCATGGAGCGACTGCTGCAGCAGCTGCAGGTGTGTGCTGGGCCTGCCTGGGTGTGCTTGCAGTCCCAAGGCTTTGCCATCAGTTGTTTTGCAAATCGAGCTGGTTTTGCACTGTGGGGAAATCAAAGCTGAGAAAGGCTTAGCTCAATTCTCACTGCTGTGGTTCTCTTGAGTTTTCTGTTTGTATTTAAAATTAGCGCTTTTTGGCAAGGTGGAACTCTTTCAGGATTGGGTTTGTCTCTTCTCAGGTTCTGGAGAGCCAAGAGCTGAAGTCCATTGTACATGATCTTCTGACCACAGTAGAAGAACTCTGTGACCAGAATGATTTTCATGGCTCTAAAGAGAGATTTTTTGAGCTGGTGGAAAGATGTGCTGATCAGAGACCAGTAAGGCTTTATTTTTGTCCAACTTTTGGGACTCTTCTGTTACAGCTGAAATTTGAGAGTCCTAAAATAGGAAATGGTCAGAAAATCCCAGCAAGGACTTCCATGACCCTTATTCCTGTGGAGGGGGTTGGGGGAATGGATTTATTATGTTTGCTTATTCACTAAAAACATTTCTTGGTCTTTCCATGAAGGAATCTTCTGTGTTAAACCTGATAACATACAGAGCTCAGTCCATCCACCCTGCCAAAGATGGCTGGATCCACAACCTGCAGCTCTTAATGGAAAGGTTCTTCAGGTAGGAGATCACAACTTTGGGAACTTGTTCTTTCAAAAAGCACTTTCAAGTGTTTCTTGGCACCTTGTCATGTTAGGTAATTTTGTTTTCTGAAGTTCTAACGTTCTGAAGTTCTAAGTTGGTAAATGGCTGCTGAGAAGTGTGGTAGTCCCAGGGCACAGCACATGAAAGGACTTATTTAAGAGAAGAAAAGCTTTCCACTGAGTTCTTTATGCTGCTTTTTTCTTCTTCTCTTTCTTTCCATTCAATACTATTCCAATTAACTTAGGCAGTTGTGTTCCACTCCACAGCACTTTGTAGTTCTGACACCAAACAAGATTTTCCTGTTAAGCATTAGGGTTGCATATGGTTATCCAGTATTCCAGTTATCTGGTTTCGAACTGATGCTCCCTGAGGGGTTCTGTGCTCTGAAACATCAACACAGAGCAATAACAAACTTCTGTCTCCTCTGTGAAATGCTGCCAAAGAGCAGCTCTTCCTCAATGCCATGTGTTTGGTTTTAAATTTGCTCACCAGAGCACTTGCTCTTCTGACATGTGCTTCCTAGTTTGGATTGGAAATGGGAAAGCTGCAATTACAGGTCTGCAGGAGGAGTAAAAGCTGAGTTGGAATTTGAATTTCCAATTGTTCTTGAATCTGATTCCAGTTGTAGAGACATCAACTGAGGGCTCAGCTGATCTCTCACAGTTCTGTTCCAACTCTGAAAAAAATTCTCATTTTCCTTTAGTTTTACTTTCTCCCCTTCCCTAAATATCAACAACTCTTATTATTTTTTTTCACTTTGGATTTGCTTTTCCTGCTTTAGGAACGAGAGCCGTAGTGCTGTTAGGATTAAAGTTCTGGATGTGCTGTCCTTTGTGCTGAGCATCAACAGACAGTTCTATGAGGTGGGTGTTGGCCTGGGGGGTCCCACCTGAGGTCTCAGGTGGGTGGGAAAGCCTTTGGTGAGGCACATTTTCCTGGGGGCTTCAGGTCCTCTCTGCCCCTGGGGAAGGCACAGCCCTGAGCTCTAAATCTCACCCACACAGAGCTGTTCCTTTGGGATGTTTGTGGGTGGATTTGCCATTATTTGTCCTTAGCTGGATGCAGGAATGTGCAGTTTGCAGTGGGAGCTGCTGGATTTTGAGGACAGACCTGGTTGTGTATTGGCTTCCCTGTTTTAAGGCCATTAATATAATGTCCATTTTGGTTTGGAAGAATTGACAGTTGATGTGAGAGGTGCAAAGCTGATTTCAAAGCTTTGTAAAAGGATGGGGACTTTTACAAACCTGAGCAGTGACTGGTCTTGGTGCTTGCAGTTTAACTGCTGTGAGAGAGGAGTTAGGGAAGAGCTCCAGGGATATCTTCAACTCCTCAGGGTATGCTCAAAGTGTCAGAGGGCAGGAAGGGGCAGAGATACTCCCTGGATTCCTTCAAGATTTGTGAAAATACGAAGCTGTTGGTGTTTCCTCTCTCTCTCAAAAAACCAAGGCCTAGAAATCCCTTGTCTGTTTGAGCCTGGGCTGTTAAATCTGTAGGACAGACAAAAACCAAAGCACTGAAAAGTTCAATAAAAGTCACAAATGTCTGGAGGGATGGCAGACAGAAATACCTGTTGGATGGAAGAGGAGGTGAAGGAATGAAACAGTGGAGGAACAAGCCTGGTACCAGAATAGCTGAGTTCTTTTGCTTGTAATTCTTTCTCTAACGTGCTGAATGTCTGACAGCTTAGGAAGGTCTGTCTTCTTGCAGGAAGAGCTGATAAATCTGGTGGTGATCTCCCAGCTGGCTCACATCCCAGAGGATAAAGACCATCAGGTCAGAAAATTGGCCACTCAGCTGCTGGTGGACCTGGCTGAAGGCTGCAACACTCATCACTTCAACAGCCTGCTGGACATCATAGAGAAGGTGAATAAAACCCCCAGGGCTGGGGTTTTTCAGCAGGGATGACTTCCTGAGGCTTCCCTCACCTTCCAGCATGGAAACAGAGAAAGGATGTGCTGCAGGTTGAAACCATGTGTTGCTTTTCTCTTTCAAAGGTGGCTGCACATTCTCTGTCATCTCCTTCGGAGCTGGAGGAGAGGGACTTGCTGTCATACTCAGCTTCTCTGGAGGATGTCAAGACAGCAGTTCTTGGGCTCCTGATAATTCTTCAGGTAAATGCTGCAGAGCATTAAACACAGATTGTTCATAGTACTCTTCTGCTGGACTTGGCTTTTTAGATAACTCTTCTCCCACCATTAAATATTCTGACTTTTGTTTAACTGTTTAATATTTTAACTCTTGTTTTGGTCAATCCTTTGATTTTGAGCTCCGTGGGACTGTTTGCTAAGTGTTGTATTTTCTTAACTCCCATTGTACAACCCAGATGAGCACATTTTTCTGTGTGGAGGGAGGATGTGGCCATAAATTAGCAGAAAGGAGGAGTTCATAACCTTGAATAGATGTAATAAATCTGTTATGTTTGGGCAGCATGTCCTGGGCTGTAGTGAAGAGCAGGCTGTTCTCTGGAGCAGCCAGAGCTGCTCTGGACTCTTTGCAGAGGTTCCTTCCAGAGCCACCTGTTCACGTTTCATTGAAGATGAAGTTTTGGCTGCATTTCTGCTGGGATTGGCAGTGCAGGCCCAGGTTTGTGACAGAGCCCTGGGGCTGTGCTGTGTTTGTGTCCCTGCAGACCAAGCTGTACAGTTTGCCCTCCAGCCACGCCACGCGTGTGTACGAGATGCTGATCCAGCACGTGCAGCGCCACTACATCTACTCCTACAGCCTCCCTGTGGCCAGCAGCATCAGGCTGCAGGTAGGAGCAGCCCCTGGGCTCCCAGGGCCACAGCTGCACAATCCTCTGGCATTTCTGGGTGCCAGGTGGGGACTGGGTGCTCCGGAGCTTGCAAGAAATAGAATTAAAGGATTCTTGGCTCGCAGCGTGACAGCAGCAGTGGTGCCTCCTGCAGAACAAGCCTTGGCATCTCTTAAAAATATTTTTGCTCCTGGAAAAATATAATGTAGGGGTGGGAGAGTATTCCAATGGCTCAGGGTTTGAGTGACTCCAGTGTCTTCCCTGTTGCAGGTGTTTGATTTCCTGCTGATGCTCCGAGCTGACTCCCTGCACCGCCTCGGCCTTTCCAACAAGGATGGAGCAGTGAGGTTCAGCCCCTACTGCCTCTGTGATTTTGTGTAGGTTTCTCATTGTGTTAAACAAAAGAATCACACAGTGGTTTGGGTTAGAAGGGATCCTAGAGCTCATCCAGTGCCACCCCTGCCACGGGCAGGGACACCTTCCACTGTCCCAGGTTGTTTCAAACCTCACCCAACGTGGCCTTGGACACTTCTTGATTTATTTTTTATTTTTAAAAGCTGTTTTGCAAACTAAATTGTGTTCTGGCTGAGCTTAATGTTCAATCAGTAGCAATATGCAGTTTTTCTAAATCTTCCAAATCCTGTAATTATACCCAGGATTGTCTGAATCAGTAACTCATTGGTGAACTCCTCTTACAAATCACTTACCTGCAGAGCTCTCAATCTCAGACATAAAATTTAAGTTCCTGCTCACAAAACTTCCCCAAAAAATTGCAATTTTTTTTGCCTCAAATCAGTTCCACATTGAATTTTGATTTGATGATTTGTACAAATCTGGCTAGTTTTAATTTTGTAGCTTGTCTACAGTTGTAACACACCCGAAAAGATACCTTCCTAAATTAGAAAAATCCTTCACTTGACCAAATTGGCTCATTGCTGTGTGCCTGCTGGGAAATCCTGTGGTTTTTTAATTGAAAATGCAGATTATATTGGTCAGTCTTTAACCTGACTCCCAAATGTGGTAGTGCTGTAGGTCACATGAATAAGCTGTAAAAATTACACGTATTTTCCCTCCTTTTTTTGTGTTGCAGAGAGGCAGAGAAAAGGGCTTCTGAGAAAAAGCCCCCTGGCACCCTGTCCCCACCTTCAGGCAGCCCCAGTGTGCCTTCCCAAGGTGCCACCATCAGGGTGGGACACCTGCCCTACTCCATGGTTTTTGGGGTCCTCTTGCAGTGTTTGAAGCAGGTATGTCCCCTCCTGGCATTTTTGTGTCCCCTCCTGGCATCTTTGTGTCCACTCCTGGCTGCTGTGTCCAGCTATCTGGGGAATTCCAGCTCAGAGTACCTCAATAAAGCAATTTCTGCTCCTCCTGCCCAAAATCTGGGTGTGATTGTGCAGCTTCACAGCCACCAGTGGGAGCAGCAGTCCAGCTCTTCAGAAAATAAGCAAAGCTTTCATTGCACTGCTTCAGAGCAGGCAAGGGCAAAAGCTGTGCTTGTTAAACAAGATCCAAGAAGCCATCCTGTTTCTGAAAGGGCATTTGGAATTAAAGCCTCTCCCACTGCAAGTTTGTGAGGTTTTTTGAGAATTTGTGGATGTTTCATCACCAATGAGCTGTAAATAGAAATTGTTCCTGAGTGTGGCATTGGACACAGTTCTGTGCTGAGGGCTTGGCTTGCTCTGGGAGTTAATTGGTGCTGGTGCTTAAGGGAATTGAATTCTGCCTGTCAGATCTCAATATCATTTCTCTTCCAGTTTGTGGTGCCAATATTGCACCTAGAGCTGGGTGACAGACAGGGAGAAACTTGTGACAGCTAAATGCCACTTCTTTTTCTGTCTCAACCATGGCAAGACCTCCAGCTGCCTAGGAAATGACACATTGTCTGCAATTTGATTGATCTTCCTTCCAAAGTCAAGTGAAATCACGCAGAAATTTCCAACCTTAACATTTCCTGTCTTTGCAGGAGACAGACTGGAAGGTGCTGAAGTTGGTTCTCAACAAATTACCCGAATCCCTCCGCTATAAAGTGCTATTTTTAACTTCTCCCTGCAACATAGACCAGCTGGCCTCTGCACTGAGCTACATGGTAATGCCACTGAGGCACAGTCCCCAGCTCCTTGGCTTGCTTGGAGGGGATTTTTGAGTGGTTTTTTCTTGTCTTCAGATGGATATTTTAAAGATTAGCAGGCTGGTTGTCAATCCTCTCAGTCTCTCTTTTGTGAGGGCTGTTGGAGGTACAGAATAGGAAATAATGAGTGTTCTTAATGCATGGATATGAATATATGTATATGTGTATATCTCAAGGTGAAGGGGAGCTGTGGGCAGTGCCTTCTGCTGCCTTTCAGAGGGTGTTTTAGTGAGAGGTGCCCTGACTGGCTGTGTAATGTGTCAGCTCACAGACAAGAAGACCACGGACAGGCTCCACGGGACCCCCGAAGGCTTTTCCCGCACGGATTTGCACCTGGCTGTGGTTCCTGTGCTGACAGCACTGATATCTTACCACAATTACCTGGACAAAGCCAAGCAGGTATGGGGGAGATAGGAGGCTGCAGGGAGGGCACAGCCTGGAGAGCATTGTTTAGCCTGTGAGCTGCTTAGGAGACAGAAGTGCAAGGTAACACTGCCCTTTGCTGTTGGGAAAAGCTGCATCTGCTGAATTTGGGGGGAAAAAATACTTTGCTGACCCCATGTCAGATTAACTGTGGGTTCACTCCTCACCTGCCACCCCTGACAGGTCACTGAGTGACTTCACCCTCTGCAGTAAGACCCTTATAAACACAAAATTTCTGTTCAATCAGAAACTTAAAGTCTCAACTACCTACTCGATTTGAGTTCCCTGATAAGAGCTTGGCGTGGGGTATCTGCAGCATCATTTGAAGCTCAGTGTTAGCACTCAGCTGTGTCACACAGGCCTTGCAGCAGGGGTGCCTTTCAGCAGGGGTGCCTTTCAGGGCGTTCTGGGATGGTGGCAGGAGTCAGGAGAGGGTTCCTCAGGATGTGCTGAGTGTTGTTTCTGTGCTGTCCCAGCGTGAGATCGTGTACTGCCTGGAGCACGGGCTCATCTACCGCTGTGCCAACCAGTGTGTGGTGGCCCTGTCAGTCTGCAGCGTGGAGATGCCCGACATCATCATCAAGGCACTGCCCGTCCTCATTGTCAAACTCACCCACATCTCTGCCACGGCCAACATGGCAATCCCTCTGCTGGAATTTCTGTCAAGTAAGGCATGATGGTCTTCTTTTCAGTTTCTGTAGTTTCTGTGTGGAATGGGGGGGGTTTGGTGGTGTTGCTCCTATGGAATGCACTGTGATGCCCTTGCTCGGGTTGTAAATGTTTGATCACCTCATTTGTTGCATGTTTTCTGTATGAAGCTCTTGCACTGAAGAGAGGAACACACTCTGTGTCGTGCAGCCATATGGAAATACGAGCTGCCTTCTTCTCCTTGCATGATATGATTTTAACTTCCATGTCCCTGATCATTCAGAAAAAATCAAAATTCAGAAATTAAACTGAGTTAGGATGTTGAAGGGTTGTGTTGAGGCCTCACCTGTGCTGGTTTTGCTGTTGGACTGTTGCAGCTCTGGCCAGGCTGCCTCACCTGTACCGGAACTTCGCGGCAGAGCAGTACGCCAGCGTCTTCGCCATCTCCCTGCCCTACACAAACCCCTCCAAGTAAGGCCACAGCAATGTGCTTCTCCCTCATCTGTGAAACTGAGAGCTTGGAAAGCATTTTTCTGCAGTTTTTGGCTCAGGGTTATTCATAGGGTGTTGCTCATTCTGATGTCTCCAGGCTTTTCCTGAAGAAGGGATATTTCTGCCCTGGGAGGGTGGGCAGGCCCTGGCACAGGGTGCCCAGACAAGCTGTGGCTGCCCCTGGATCCCTGGAAGTGCCCAAAACCAGGTTGGACAGGGCTTGGAGCAGCCTGAGATAGTGGAAGGAGGAACTGGATGATCTCTGAGATCCCTTCCCCCCAAACCATTCTGTAATTCCATGATGCAATTCTATGCCATCATCACCTTCAACAAAAACCCATTTTTATCAAGCAGAATTTTTGAAAGTTTTTTTTTTTTCCCCTTTCCACCTTGAGTAGGTAAAAAGGCTCAGTTCTGTGTGTCAGGTGGAGCTGTGCACTCTGAGCTGGGGTTTCTCTGCTGTTGCAGGTTTAACCAGTACATCGTTTGCCTGGCCCACCACGTCATCGCCATGTGGTTCATCCGCTGCCGCCTGCCCTTCCGCAAGGACTTTGTCCCCTACATCACCAAGGTACTGGCACTGCTCAGTCCAGCAGCACCCAGGAGAACTGGCAGCTTAAAAACTGTTCTCAGATCTTGAAAGGTTCTGTTTGAAGCTAGCAGAATTCTGGTTTTCTTGTCAGCATCTCAGTGAGCTCTCGTGCTTTGGTTGCAGACTCTGAGCTGCACGTTGCTCACGGTGTCACCTCTTGTCCCCACGGCAGGGCCTGCGCTCCAACGTGCTCCTGTCCTTTGATGACACCCCAGAGAAGGACAGCTTCAGGGCTCGCAGCACCAGCCTCAATGAGAGGCCAAAGAGGTAAATCCTGTTTGAGCCCAGCAGGGTTTGGTGTTCCCTGCTCTCGTGCTCACGCCCTTCCCTGCGTTTCCCTGAAGGAGCTTTGGTGTAGTGATCCCAGTCTGGCAGTGCAGTAAGCAAGCAAAGTAAACCTCTTTAGGTGAAAGACAGCTGAGCTTGGTGAGAAGCTGGGATCCAGCCAGGCTGACAGCCTGCTGGGGCAGCTGAGGCAGCACTGCCTGTCCTGCAGGCCTGGGCAGGCACTGGGGGACTTTTTGGTGTTCACTTCTGAGAATCAACAGTTGTGTCAGGTTGGGGTGTGTCAGTACAATGTCACCAGAGAGAACAGAAGAGGGTAATACCAGAGAGAACAGAACCCCGTGTTCATATGGATTGTGTCAACTCCTTTTGATGATTGATCTGTAACGAGTCATTTTCAGATGATTGCCAGAGAAATGGTTGTGATCAACGACCTGGATAAATTAGAGAGCCAGTTCTGTGTTTTTCCATGGTGTTCTCAGTCAGGTCAATGCACTGGCTGGCACACAGTTGCTTTCTGTCTGTCTGGATGTCCCAATGCCTTTTTTTTTTTGAATTTTGAAGCCATCATGACAGTTTTAAGCAAAGCCTTCAGAAGTCAGAGCATTTCTTGCCAGCAATCATTCAAAGTAACATTTGCTAGGGGAGGAAGATATTCCTTAGAAGGCATTCAGGGTTTCTCCAATGTCCTTTTAACCTGCAGGGATTACCTAAATTGGTTCACTTAACTTGCTTCAGTGTTGTGAGCAGTGAGCACATGGTGGCATCTGAGCCCTGGGGAAAGTGCCTCTACTTCACCTGCAAGGCTGCAGCAGAGTCTTGCAATGCAGAAACACCATCCCTGCCCTGCTGCTGCAGCTGTAAACCTTGTGTTGTGTTTCATCTCTCCCATCTCCTCCTCTTTCATCCAGAAACTTGGAAGAGAAGCCTTTTGACACTCATCTCTCCAATTAGAATTCCAACTAATCTTTTTTTTTCTTTTTTCCCCCCTTAAAAAAACCTGTTAAAATCTACCAGGTTGGAATACTACTGTCTCTAAAGGCTTTTGCTGGATCACTTTCCACAGAAATCTCTGCTGAGGAGTGTGGCTGTCCTCAGGCAGTGCCCAAAGCCCTGGGATGGCAGGATGCCACTGCCTCTGGGTCTGGCTGAGCTTGGATTCTGGCCAGGGCAAAAAGGAAAGGCCTGGAGGCCCAGTTTCCTTGCCTGAGAAGCTTCTGGGCTTGGTTTTCACTCCTGAAACCCAAAGAATGTTTCCCTGCCATAGCTGAGTGCTGGGTGTTCCAAGGGGTGACAATCCCAGCAGTTCCCAGGGCTGCTGGATGTCCTGATGTTGGTGTAGGTGATGATCCCTGAGCACGAGCCTGTGCTCTCTGCAGCACTTGTGGCCAAAAGTGATCTGGGAGAGGTTGTTGGGAGGAGGACAAAGAAATTCTGATCCCTCCACGTGGCAATGTGAGTTGTAAGAGCTCACTGAGAGGAGGATGGCAAATAAATTGTGTTTAGGAACAGCCAGAAGGGTTAAATTAGTGCCTGCATTTTATCCCTGGGGATGGGAACTGCTGGACCAACTGTTCTGCCCAAATTAGCCCCGAGCCTGGCGTGCATCTCAGTGACTAATTAAAGTGCCTCTTGGATCTTAATTGCTGTCCTCTCCCACGTGTGCCTGGCACTTGCCAGTGTGAACAGTAATTTCCTTTCTCTGCCAACTCAGAGCCCAGGGCATTCCCTGGAGCCTGGGGTGAGGCACTGGGGTGGCACAGGAGCATTCCTGGGGGTGTTTGTTGGCTCTGCAGTGTGACAGGGTCTGGGACAGGGGGCTCAGTGTCCCCAGGGCTAAGGGGCACCTCTGGGGGGCCCTGGGTGTGTTGTGACTGGGGGGAGAGCTCAGCTTTGGGCCAGGCTTAGTGGGGACAGAGATGGGTGACGTGGTCCCTGTCTCTTATTCAAAACTGCTGCGACCTAGTCCAGGTAAAGCATTTTAGGATCTGTGGAAGCCCTCAGGTGTTGGGTCATGGTGAGTTGGTGCAACACAAGAGGGGGCTGAACTGCACAAAACTCCTCAGCCTTGAGGAATTTGTGCCCAGGGAGCCCTCAGGTGCCCTTGCCTTTGCTGAACAGCCCAGTATTCCAACTCTCATTCCAACCAATTTTTTTCTTTTTAACTTGTACTAATTTCATTTGTTTTGTAGCACATTTAAAATCTTGTTTTCAAAATGTGGTTTGTCTTTTTAATGCTTTCGGCTCTGCTTGTTTGTATGTTTTAATTTTTTTTTGTTTCCCTTTTTTTTTTTTTTGGCATTTGTTTTATTTTCCATCACCCTCCGGGATCCCCCAATATTGACCCTGTGACTGTGACCTTTCAACCTACATCCCTACAATGGTTTCCTCCCTTCTGTGACCTCTTTTGGGGCTTGGTGCTTCTCCACATAGTAGTTTAAGACTAGCCAAAAATGCAAAGCAAGGCTTGAATAACTCTCCTCCAGTGAAAGAGCTGAAAGAACCCTCTGCAGTTGATGCCTTCCGATCCCGCAGCATCAGTGTGTCTGAACATGTGGTCCGCAGGTAGAGGCACTTTGAATGGGGACAGTCCAAGAGCAACTTGGGCCCTTGGAGCTTCTGCTGCAAGGGTGGGGTGGAAGCAGGGTGGATTTGCATGTGGGATGCTTGCATGACTTGGTAAATCCCATCAAAAACCGGCCTCAGCTGCTTGGCGAAGGTTTTGGGAAAGGATCCCGAGGCTTCCCAAGGCTACGCCATGCCCTGGGTGTCTGTGGTCACTTTGCCACGTTCTCTGGTGCTTTAGCTGTGAAAGTTTCCATTTTCAAAGTAAAGGTGGTGAAGGGAAAAAAAGAAAACAGCAAACAAACAAACAAAAAAAACTCCCACACACAAAAAAAGGAAAAAGGTTGCATTCTGCACAAATGAGAATCCTGGGTACATCTCAGTAAAACCTGAGCCTCCCAAGCTGGGATTTGCTTCAGGAGATGCTTTGGAAGCTCTACAAAGTATGGAGTCCTCCTTCCAGTCTAAGAGGAATAGTTCTGACCTCAGTTTAGGATTTGTTCTTCTGAAGGAGCTGATGAAGTGTCCTGGCCTCAAGAAGGATGCCATGAAAAACCTGGATTTGCCTTTCCAGAGAGCAGTGAGGGGTGTGCTCAGCACATATGAATTTTTGCTTTCACAATGAAGGAAAACAAGATTTGATTTCAGAGTTTGATTTGATTGATTGACAGGTTTGGATGGCAAGCATTGATCTGCTCCAATGAAAGATGGGAAATAATTGATGCCAGTGTTTAAAACATATTTCTGGATCACTTCCCTTGAGTGTTAAACTGCCGAACCTGAAGATTTGTGCCTTAACCTATAGGATTGCTGTCAGTGGAACTTGATTTGGTTTTTTAAATTTTTTAAATTTATTTTTGGCTCTATATGGTGTTTGAGGGAGAGAGGCTGAAGTGACAAATTGCAATTATAGTTCTGACACTTCATGTTATGTGAGAGACCCTTCCCTGTGAGGGTGGGCAGGCCCTGGCACAGGGTGCCCAGAGCAGTTGTGGCTGCCCCTGGATCCCTGGCAGTGCCCAAGGCCAGGCTGGACAGGGCTTGGAGCAGCCTGGGACAGTGGAAGGTGTCCCTGCCCATGGCAGGGGTGGCACTGGATGGGCTTTAAGGTCCCTTCCACCCCAAACCCTTCCAAGATTCTCTGATTTCCCCATTAATCATGAGGTGGTTTTCTTTTCTCACCTTTCTATGTAAAAGGTAGCAATGAAAAGGTCAGATAATTACCCTTAATGAAGGCAAAGAAATTGCCACATGATAAAAACTTTGGCTTTACCTCAGCTTAGTTTGTGTTCTGATGACATAAGGAGTTGTCTTTATAAAATACTGCAGTCCAGCCTAGAACAGAAATGGTTTTAAACTGCTTTGCTGATTTGGCTGATTTGAAGGCAGACCTTCTCTCTATTCTTGTGCCAATTTCCTGTTCAGAGTGCAATTTTTTTTCCTATTTCAAGTTAAATTAGGTTTCACGGAGCTATTGAATTTGGAGGGGGAAAAACCCAATATACAGAAGAGCTGCAACAGAGAAAAAAAGCAAACCACAGGATCATAAAGTGATCATCTGGAGTGCCCCAGTTTCTGGCTCATGGGCAACCTGCTGCCTGGGAAGCTGGTGCTGGTCATGGGATGCTTGCCCTGAGCATAGATTAGGAACTCAAAGCTGCCACTCTCTCCTTGCTTGGTGCACTTGCCCATGGGCCACCAACATCAGGGAGTGCTGGCCTGGCCAGCTGGCACTGGAGTCTCTCCAGAGAAAATAAACTTCCTGCAAGGACAACCTGGGAAGCACAAAGTGAGGCTGATCCCAAAATCTGTTTCCCAAGGCCTGGGTTTGATGGCTGGCACGTGCATGCACAGCAGGGTCTGCATCCAGGCTGTGGGGACAGGGACGTGGTGCCATCCCATCTGTCACCTGGGGGCTTTCTCTTCCAGCCGCATCCAAACCTCCATCACCAGCTCCAGCCTGGGCTCTGCAGATGAAAACTCCATGGCTCAGGCTGATGACAACTTGAAAAACCTGCACCTGGAGCTGACAGAGACCTGCCTGGACATGATGGCTCGATATGTCTTCTCCAACTTCACCGCTGTGCCCAAGAGGTCAGTCAGGGACCAGGGACACGTGCCTGGGGTTCAGGTTCATGTCCCACTGCATCAGTGGTTTTAAAAACATTGGGGTGCTGGCAGGCTCAGGCTCTGAAGCCTTTCCTCACTGATAAAATCTTGGCTAAAAAGGAGGTGAGATAGGGAAGAATGGAAATGGGAAGGCTGTGGGGATGCATTAAAGCCCCTTCCTGTTCCTAAAGGGGCTCCAGGAGAGCTGGAGAGGGACTTGGGACAAGGGGTGGAGGGACAGGACACAGGGAAGGGCTTCCCACTGCCAGAGGGCAGGGATGGATGGGATATTGTGAAGGATTTTTCTCCTGTGAGGGTGGTGAGACCCTGGAATGGATTTCCCAGAGGATGCCCCATCCCTGGAAGTGTTCCAGGCCACTTAAATGGGGCTTGGAGCAACCTGGGATGGTGGAAGCCCTTTGCACTGGATGGACTTTAAGGGTCCTCCCATCCCAAACCACTCTCTGGTTCTGTCAAATCCTGATGGATAATGGGGACCTTGGCAGCCAAGCAGAGTGGCACAAATGCTGTGTAAAGGAGGAGAGCAGACAGCACCTCCTGCATGGTTAATGGCACCAGCTCTGTTCTCTGCCTGCTGAGGAATCTTCATCCCAAATGTGTTCCCAGGTCTCCTGTGGGTGAGTTTCTGCTGGCTGGAGGAAGGACCAAGACATGGCTGGTTGGTAACAAGCTGGTGACCATCACTACAAGTGTTGGAACAGGGACAAGGTCCCTGCTTGGCCTGGACTCTGTAGATTTCCAGAGCACCCCAGAATCAAGGTAGGTGTTTCTCCTATTTCTAGAAATCTCCACCTGACAAAGTCACCTAAACCACTAAACTACATCTTTGTAGTTTTTCCTCTTGGCATAAGAGGAATGTTTTATTTGTCCAGCATGGCTGATTCCTCCCTCAACATCCCCAATATCTCCTTTCCTCCAGCTCAGACCCTGTTTTGCAAGTGAGACAGACCAAGGAGGCTCCAGCCAAGCTGGAATCCCAGGCTGGGCAGCAGGTTTGCAGGAGCTCCCGCAACAGAGTCCGATCCATGTCGGGTGAGTTCCCACCCTGGGCTTTCCCTGCCTCAGCTTGAAGGTCCAGGTGCCTCCTGTGTCTGAGCTGATCTGAGATCTGGAGCTCTCTGGTGTTTAATGAGGGTCAGGAGCTGTTGGTTTCAGGTGTGGTGGGGCTCCTCCTGCTCCCCTCTCTTTGCAGGAGAGCTTTGGTGAGCACAAAAATTGGTTTGTAAGGAACACATGCAACATCGAATTCTCCTCGTGGTTTAATCCCTGCTGAGCCCCACCCAGGTGCTCACTTTGTCCCCCATAGGGGGGATGGAGGAGAGAATTGGAACGGGAAAAGTAAGAAAATTTGTGGATTGAGAGAAGAGCAGTTTAATAATTAAAATAAAATAATAGTGACAATAATATTTTTAATGGCAAGGGAAATAAAACAAGGACATTGTGTATGCAGCCACTAGAGGAGCTTAAAACCTCATTTCTGAGATATTTTTGGGGCTAACTAAGCATGGCTCTCCCTTGGGTTGTGTCTGTCCTGCCAGGTGGTCATGCCTTACGTGTTGGTGCCTTAGACAGCTCAGCCTCCCATTTTCCCAGTGGCTCAACTTCCCAAGGGACACAGGGCCCTCCTGCTCCTGCAGCCCGCCCAGAGAAGGCCAGTCCTGCTCCACAGACAGCCCTGCAGAAGGAAAAAGCCAACCTGGCTGCCTACGTGCCACTGCTGACCCAGGGCTGGGCAGAGATCCTGGTGCGCAGGCCCACAGGTGGGTACCTGAGTGTGGGGTGGGATCCTGCTGAGAAACCAGAGCCTGGGGGAAGGGGAAAAATCCACATTTAGTTGTGAATGGGTCTGTGTATGGCTTATTGTCTTTTGAAACTATAGAACCATGGGATGGGTTGGCTTGGAAGGGATCTTAAAGCCCATCCAGTGCCACCTCTGCCGTGGGCAGGGACACTTTCCACTGTCCCAAGCCCTGTCCAGCCTGTCCTTGGACACTGCCAGGGATCCAGGGGCAGCCACAAGTCTGGGCAGCTCAGCTGTGTTTGCTCTTAGGGAAAAAATAGCAACCTGTTCCAAGGTCAAAATGCTTGAACACCAATGTGTTCCACGAGATTAACAGGAATTACCTGTTTCACCTGAGAGCTTTTTCATGAGAAAATAACTGACCTGGTGTTAATTAGGACACCTGAGTGTTTTGGATGCCTTTGGGAATCTGCTGTAATCAGTGAGTTACCAGGGATGGGTTTTGAGGAGCTTGGGGTGAAGTACACAGCATTGGGAGTAGCAAATCAATCAAGCCATTCTGCAAAAGAACCAAGAACTTGGCTCCTTTTGGATTTTTTACCTGCAAATTCCAAAACAATCTGAGCATTTTCAACAGGAGCTGTGACCTCTGGGAGAGCTGGCAATACTGACCCCTTCCCCTCATTGTCTGGTGCAGGCAACACGAGCTGGCTGATGAGCCTGGAGAACCCTCTGAGCCCCTTCTCCTCAGACATCAACAACATGCCCCTGCAGGAGCTCTCCAACGCCCTGATGGCTGCAGAACGCTTCAAGGAGCACCGGGAGACAGCTCTGTACAAATCCCTGTCCGTGCCCTCCTCCAGCCTGGCCACGGGCACGGCCAAGCCCTCGCTGCTGCAGCGCTCCAACACAGGTGGGAGCTGCTGGCAGAGCTGGGCTCTGCTGGGGCCCTGCAGGGCTTCTAAAGCAGCTGGGAGTGTGAGGGAGGGGCAGCAATGAGAAAGGGAATCAGTTCTTGTCCCTAGAAGTGAGAAATCCCCTTCCTCCTTCTCGCTTCTGCTGGGGGAAGAGGTGGATGGGGGAGTAATGGAGTCGTGTGTTTGGTGTGTTCCCCAAATGAAAATGAGCAAAGTCATGGATCTGTTCCCTCTCCCACTTGTTTGGGGCTGATCTGGGCATCCCACTTGTGGATGGATCTTTCCATGCAGTGTTTCCATGTCCATTTGTCTTCAGTTTGGGAGTCTGTGTCGGGCACTCGGAGCTGCAAGTTCCTGGGGCATGGCCTGTTCCAAACCTTGCCAGCCAGGAGGAGTTTGGGTGCCTCTGGCTTTCACAGCAGAGTGCAAATCCTGTTGGATTTACCCACCTCTGAAAAGGACTGCTCAGCCTGCAGTTAAACCACTCGAGTTTCATTTGCTGGCTTGATTTTAACACAGTGGCCAAGGATTTTCACTCTATTTAATGTGGTGCTAGTTCCTCTTAAAAAGTTGTTAATGTTGGGAGGTTGGTGTTGACCAACAGCTGCAATTTTTAAAGCTTTCTGCAGTCCCTGCTCAAGCTCTTATCAGTGACATCCAACAGAGCTGAGGTTCTGAGCACTGCAGGCACCATCAGGATTGAGCAGTGGTACCAGCAGACCAGGCTTTGCTGGGGAAAAAATGGGATGGATGTTCTGGAAATCTGGTAAAAATGCCAGTTTTCAGCTTTGTTTTAAGCAGGGCAGGGTATGTTTTAGTATTTCAGAATGTGTAAACACAAAATTGGAGTCAAAATCAAATTATCACCTCTTACAAACAAACAAACAAAAATTATTTTTCCATAAATGGTTTTGTGACTCTGAAAATGTGTGGTATATGGAGCTAAGTGGAGAGCTGAACCCATACCACCCAAATGCCACTCCTGTGCCAGTCTGAGAGTTAATTTTGGCCACATCCTTGTTAACCAGACTTGCTGGAGCTGGCTGGGCAGCAATTTTCAGAGAAAATTGCTTTGAAGAACTTTTGCTGTCAGACTGTCACGTGCCTGTTCTGCCTCTTTAGAGGTTAAACCTCTGTGAGTCTTTCCCCAGATTTTCCAGACTCTTCTGTGGGTTTAAAAGTGACCTTGTGCAGGTCAGGAAAGGCTCAGCCTGGTTTCCTGTGTGTGCTGGGATATCAGGAAGGAGTTTTCTGTTCCTAAGCCTCAAAAAATGTCTTCTGTAAACGGAGCAGTTGGAGCCTGCACTGTTGGATGTGTTTATTCCTCCTTATTCGTGTTGAGACCTTGTGCCCTTAAAGTATCCCTTTGGCATCTGGTGAGCTTATCCCAGCTTGTTCTTTCCTTTGTTTCATTTATTTATTTGTTTGTTTTAAACTAGGCTCTTGGTTACATTTTAAACTCTGTGCTTTTTAATTTTTTTATATTTTTTTTCATATAGTCTCTCCTTCCTTTTGATGTAGCTGCTCACTTGATTTCCCTTTGCAGTGGCCTCTTTCTCTTCCATGTACCAGTCCAGTTGTCAAGGGAAGTTGCACAGGAGCATATCCTGGGCAGGTATATTTATATATCTTTAAGGAAAAAAACCAACCAAACAGTATTGCCATAGAAGAACACCTCTGATTCATAGAAAATGTATCCCTCATCCCTCATTTTCCCCTTCCATGTCTCCTGTCTGTCCCCAGTCTCATCACTCTCAACAAATGGGATCTTGACTAGCATGAAGAAGTCCAAGCCAGATCCAACATTTGCAAGTGCAGACAATTCCTTAAAGCAACTTTGCTTTTAGCTGGGGTCGCTTATGAGTCACGAGGCCAGTGTTAAACGACCTGTCAAAACGTGGCTGGATTAATTAATTCTTCATTTGCAGCTTCATTTTCCAATTGGCTTTGTGCTCTGCTCAGTGGAAAAGCTCCCAGTTGTGAGGAGAGCAGCGTGTGCTGCAGGACAGGCTCCCCTTGGAGCTGCTCAGCCCACAGGGATCTGCCAGAATTGGGCACAGAAAGATAAAAGCAGCTGATAATATGTATATATTTGGTATATGGATAAAGTTCAGCCAGCATGGAGGCTGGTTAAGAGACTGTTGAATAAAAAAGAAATATATTTCAACGGAAAACCTGCTAAATTCTACCTTTTAGAGGCTCTGTAATAACATAAAATCTTTCTCCACTTCAGTAAAATTGATTTCATAATTAAATGAAGTGGAGATCAAATTACAACACCTTATGAGCACAACACCTGCATTGCTTTGATAACCTGCAATGCTTTGTGATTTTAATTAGAGGGTTCAAATGTCTTTCTGCCTCTTTCTTTCACTGGAAAACTCCCAGCAGAGCAGTGGGGTGTTCTGAGCTGCTGCTGCTTGCTGTCAGAGGCTTCTCAAAGCAACACAAAGCTGCTGCAGTTCAATATTTTTCTGTACTTCCCTCTGCTCCTGTTATTTTCTTCCCACCTAAAGAATAATTAGTGCTTGGGTTGTTTCAAAGCACCAGCAATCTTGGCAGTGCTGTAGGAGGGGAGCTTGGAAGCACTGGGTATCTGCAGGTGTGTTCTGGCTTGGACAGCTAACCAGATCAGCACGTTGTTTTGGTTCCTTTTGGTTTGTTTTGTATTTTTAGAAGGTTTGTGTGTGCAATGCTAACTCTTAATTGCTTCTTTGAAATAACTTTGGTCCTGCGAGCTGAAATCAATCCAGGAAAAAGCTGCTTTAGTGATTTTTTTCTTTGTATTTTTTTTTTAATTTTGCTGATTTTCTTTATATTTTTGTGTGTGCTAATTTTTTTGGTTTTATTACTATTATTGTTATTATTTTGGAAAACAAATCTTGGCCTTTCAGATTGGTCTTCCAGTCCCTTGTGTGCATAATGGGAAGCCTCCTGTTCTCCAGCCTTTTCCTCAGGACAAAAAGCAAGGCCAGGAGGAGCCTTTTGGTCAGACTCATCCCTGTGGTCAGTGCCTGGAGCAGATCCAAGGTTAAATCCTCCACGTAGGCAGGGAGCTTTTTTGTCAGTGTGGTTCCACTCCGTGTGTGTCACAGATGCCACCAGTGTCACCCCTGCTCTCGTCCTTCCAACATGTTCAGGGCTGAATCGTGCTGCTTCTCCCGAGACATTCTAGGAAAGCTGCCAAACTGCAAGGAAATGGCTCCTAGGAAAATTTCTTATCTCCTTGTAGGCCTCAAGGCACTGGAGCGTTGCATTTCAGTGCAAGGAAAGCTCCCTTTGTTGCACCCTTGCACAGAGCTGATATCTCTCTCCAGTGAGCTTTTATTCCTCCATCTCTGTAATTCCTGTCTGTCCTGGTAACCCACGTCCAAGGTCCCGTTTCCTCATCCCTGCTCATCCATCAGCAACAATCGGGACAAAACCAAGCTGCACTTCCCGGGCCCCAGGCAGGCTGTGAGGGTGAGGGGATTGATTCCCTGGAAAAAAAGGGGAGCCAGGAGGAGTCTGACGTGCCAAGAGATGCCAGGGCACTGCTTCCCATGGCCTTCCATTGAGATCCCATGGGGAAAAGGCTGGTGCTTGTCAGGAGAGGAGAGGAGAGGAGGGGGCTGTCCCCGTGTCCCCTCTGCACAGCCCCCGTGCCCGTGTCTCCGTAGAATCCGCCGTGGTGCTGGAGGAGGGCAGCCCGGGCGACATGGAGCTCAGGGAGGCCGAGTCCCCCGCAGAGTCCCCCGAGAGCGAGGACGTGGAGACCTCGTGTTCCGAGCACGTCCTGAGCGAGGAGAGGTTTGGAAAAGGCCACAATTCCTACAGCAGGGTAAGGACTGGCCCGGGATGAGCAGGGGGTGACAGCCAGCTCCATGAATGCCCTCATGGCACCCTCAGAAATGGCTCATTGGTGGCGCTGGGGGGGATTCAGGGTAAAATCCCTTTTGTGCTGCTTCCTGCCCACCTTTTCTTGGAAGTGTTGTGGTGCCTTGAGCGTTGCTGTTGACAGCTTTTATTCTGGCTGTCAGGAAAAGGAAGGAATCCTTCCCTGGGAGGGTGGGGATGCCCTGGCACAGGGTGCCCAGAGAAGCTGTGGCTGCCCCTGGATCCCTGGCAGTGTCCCAGGCTCACCATGGGATGAGCTTTAAGGTCTATCCCAACCCAAACCATTCAGGGATTCTCTGATTCCATGAAAACCATTCATTTTTTCTCTTC
>VWYP01004191.1:9579-83204 GCA_013400435.1 Pycnonotus jocosus | reverse complement strand
GGGCCCCGCTCCGATCCGCCCGAGCAGCCCCGGCCCGGGCCCCCCTCGGGCCCGCGGTGCCTCCTGCGGGCGCGGCGGCTGCGGGAGAACTCGAGCAGGTGCTCGATGCGGGACACGTCCTCCGTCACCCGATTGACGCGGTCGAACTGAGCCAGCAGCATCTCGAAGAGCGAGAGGAGGCGCTGGATGTCAGCGTCCACCTCCAGGCTGTCGCGGGCGCTCAGCACCAGGCTCAGCCCGTCCAGCTGGCTGGAGGACGTGGAGGCTCTGGAGCTGTCGGAGGCGGCGCTGGGAGTGGGGCCTCGGAAGGATTTGGAGTCGCTGGAGTCTCGGGAGGGCAGCGGCTCCATCCCCTCGAACCTCACCTTGTGCCGGAACTGCGAGGGAGGAGGAGAAAGGGTCAGGGTTAGGGCAGGAGCTGGGCAGTGGGGACGCTCCAAACAGCTCCCTGGTGTGACAAACACGGGCTGGATCCCAGATAAAGCCACTGGGGGCTGAATGGGGCAGATGATGCCTCTACAGTTCCCCATCTCTCCTGGGGCTGCAGGGGTGGACACTGCTCCAGCCCTCGCCTGCCAGAGGAACGCGGCTGCAGGAAGAGGCAGGAAAAGGCTGAGGATGGTGCGTGCTCCTCTGTTCCCTCGAGCCCCTTCTCCACAGAGCCCCCAGGCTGCCCTCACCTCCTTGGCTTTGCTGAAGCCCATCCACATCTTGAGCCTTCGCACGAACAGCTCGACCATCTCGTAGTCCTGGGGCTCGAAGGCGGGCCGGTAGAGCTCGAAGCGCATCTCGCGGTAGCTGTGCAGCAGCACCACCGCCAGCAGCCGCAGCACGATCCACGCCTCCAGCGCGATGTAGCTGCTGCAGAAGAGGCAGCAGAGCCCCGAGGCCTCGGGCAGGCAGGGCCGGAGGCCGGCGCTGCCCCGCAGAAGGGCCAGCAGCAGCAGGAGGCTGCTGCCCACGCTGCGGAAGGACTCGGAGGAGGAGGAGAAGAGCTGCGGAGGGACAGAGATGTGATGAGAAGGGAAGAGCAGCAAAGGGTTCCCCTGATCCTCAATACCCCTCCCACAGGGAGCCTGAGGGGCGGCCCACAAATGGGCTGGGACAAGGACAGCCCCTGGCCAAAGGTGAGAGTGGCAGGATGGGCACAGGGGACCCAGGGGCTTTGCTCATGCCATGCCAGGGTGAGGGAAAAGGGGCAGCAGGAACATCAGCAGCTCCTCTGTGAGGGAGGGGGACAGGGGTGGTTACCAGGAAGCCGAGCTGGGCGTAGGCCAGGAGGAGGAGAGCAAAGGCCACCCCTGCAGCCATCAGCTCCTTGATGGACTTCTGGAAGGTCTTCCCAAACACTGACCACTGCCGGACGAAGCGCAGCTGCTGGGCAGCCTGGGAGGGGAGAGGAGAGAGTTACAGACACAGCCCCAGCCCAGGAAGGGTCTGCAAACACATGAAAACCCCAAACCCCAGCAGAGCACAAACACCCCAATCTGTTCCTTGCAGACAGAATCATCCCACCAGCCACACTCAGCTGAATTCCCCAAGGGAATCGAGGACCCAGAGCCCTCAGAGACACAAAGGGCAGAGCAGAGACACGGGTGACCTCCCTGCCACCCCCTCTGCCCCAGCAGGGCTGTGCAGGGGTGACAAGCACAGGAGGGCCAAAGCTCCCACCACCCACGTGCTGCTGCCCCAGCCCGCCCGTACCTGCACGGTCAGGAGGAAGAGGAGGGACGCAGCCAGGCTGCTGAAGATGGAGCTCAGCAAGGCCACCTGGTAGAAGTTGGTGAAGCCCCTGCGGTTGCTGAGGTACCTGAGCCACTGCTGGTCAGCCAGGGTGGCCTGGCTGAGGTGCACCAGCACCGTGCACGTGGTGAGCAGGATGAAAACCCACTGGCTGTAGTTGGCCCACAGGGTGAAGTAGGCTCTGCCTTCCTTCTTGATGGCCAGAGACTCTGACACCACGAAGTAAACCACAAACAGCATGAGGAAAACCTGGGGGAGCAACAGAGAAGTTACCAGGAGGGGTTATGGAGAGATTACCTGGAGAGGAGGAATGGAGAAGTTACCAGGAGATGAGAGGACAAGCCCTGACTGCTGTGCTGCACCAGGACAGCAAAATCCCCCCAAACCAGGCCAAGCTCCACCACTGTACACCTGCAGCACCTCTTGCATCCTGCCCTGCCTTCCTGGCCCATCCAGCACCCCAATCCCTCCTGAAGCTCCCCAGTGCCCCTGTGACAGGGTGGCAGCTCCCAGGGGCTGAGGGCTCTGCTGACACCCCACCCAGGCAGGGCGACAGATATGGGGACAAGGTGAGGGTCCCCAGAGCCCCCCCATGCATGCAGAGGGCACGGGGTGCAGGGTGAGCCCACACTGACCATCATGAGGAGCTGCAGGGTGACCCCGGTGCTGAGGCGCAGCAGGGGGAAGGGGCTGATGGTGACAGCGGCGATGGCCTGGCCAGCCCCGGGGAACTCCAGGCGCAGGGTGACAGCCACGTGCAGGTCCACGCTGGGGTTGTACTGCAGCAGCTCCACAAACACTGCCCGGCTCCTGCAGGGGGACAGCAGCAGCTCAGGGGCTGGCACAACACCAGCTCTGGGGCTGCTGTCGGGTGGGACATGGATCCTGTGCCCCTGTGACACTGCAGCAGCAGCCCTGAGGAGCCCAGGTGACAGCAGGACACTCCCTCTGCCCCTGCCACACTCACATGTTGTCGATCCACGTGTGCTGCTGCAGGAATTCCAGCTGAGCCCGGCTCTCCTCCAGGGAAGGGCCCAGCTCCTGCACGTAGCCACTGCTGTCGTAGAAGGAGATGTAGCCCCAGTACCAGATCCTGCAGAGGAAGAGGAGCTGTGGGGGAGGCTGAAGGGCACTGGCTGCTCTCCTTCATGGCAGGCCAGGATCAAGTGTGCAGATGCAGATCCTGCCCCTCAGGATTTATTTCACAAGACAGATTATAGGGGGGCATTGATTCACCCCAGAACAGCCCCAAGCCCTGTGGTGGCCCCAGACTTGCATGGAGATGCCTCAGGGGACAAACCAGAGAGGAAACCAAGTGTGACTGATGTCCTGCCCAGGGTGCAGGACAACCTCCTGTCACCTCCTTGAGCAGAAATCTGGGGTGCTGGGTCCCTGCCCTGTCTGTGCCCCGGAAGGTGCAGAGTTGAACCCTCAGCAGCACAACGCTGCTGTTCAGGCTGCTTGGAATTTCCACAGCCTTTGCCAGGCTCAGGGGCTGAGATGAGAGCTGGGAACAACCCAGGGCACCTGTAAAGACCTTAGAGAGGTCTGTAAGGGTCCCTGGATGAGGAGCAGGGGTGGGAGCAGGCAGGGCAGCCCTTACCCTGCCAGGTCGGGTGCTGAGTGTGCCCACGCCGCCGTCCCATTCCCGGCTGTGCTCTCCCAGCCCACTCCATAGTCAGCAGTGGCAAAGCTGTGCTGGTCAGTGCAGCTCCTCTGGGCACTGCCCATGCTCTGCAGGATGTCCTGGGCACTCTGCTGGCACTCAGCTGGAATGAGACCACCCTGTGAGCCCAGCACAGCCAGCACCTTCCCTCCCAACCCCTCCACACTCAACCCCACGCGTGCACCAGGGTGAGGGAATGGGCATGCACAAGTCAGGGATTCAGAAAAGGATGGATATTAATAATAAAAATAAAGAGCTGTCCAATTTAGGAGTCATGATACATCCATGCCACCAGGACAGAGTGGATGAGCTGGGTACAAGTGGAGGAGAACAGAGATATCCCAACTGGCCTTGGTAACTGTGGACCCTGGATACATCAGTGCCTTCAAACTGCCAGAGGGCAGGGAGAGATGGGATACTGGGAAGGAATCTTCCCTGGGAGGGTGGGGAGGGCCTGGTACAGAGTGCTCAGAGAAGCTGTGGCTGCCCCTGGATCCCTGGAAGTGTCTAGGGCTGGGCTGGACAGGGCTTAGAGTACCCTGGGACAGTGGAAGATTTTCCTGGATGGACTTTAAGGTTCTTCCCTTCCAGGATTCCACAATCCACTGCCCCAGTTCATCTCTGCAGGGCAGAACCACTGCCTCCCCAACCTGTGCTGCCTCCCCTCAGCCCCAGCTGCACCCAGAGCTGCCCATTTGCCCCCTCCAGGAGTGTCACCTCCCAGTGTGACAGCAGAGCCACCGTCCCTGCCCTCCCTCCTACCTCCCCGCAGGCGGAGCTGGCGCAGCCGGGCCGTGCCCAGCGTGGTGCTGTGGCTCTCCTGGCCAGAGCCGTTGTTGTACAGGTAAGGGAGGAACACCTGAGACATCCACAGCCAGAACTGATCCGACCTGCAGGGGGGAAGGCGGGAGATTGGTGAGTCAAAGTTCCAGAGACCTCGGGGCACGAACAAGCCACGCTGATGTGCACAGAGAGCCAAGGGCTTGGCAGTGACACAGCCTCAACACCCCCAGTGCCACCCTGGGCTGCTGGGAGCTCCCAGGGCTGTGGAAAATCAGCTGGGAAAGTTTAATCCAGTTAAATTCATGTGCAGAGCGAGGAAAGACAGACTCTGGACAAGATGTCATTTCTGGCTCTTGTGACCCTGTTCATGGCTACAACTTGTGGATGTAAATTTTGGAGACAGAGAAACTCTTGTCCTTTGGAGCAGCTCCAGAAATATCAACATCAGCTCCCATAACCCCTTCCCACTGGGGAGATCATTAAACCTCAGAGAAATTAAACCTCTCCATCCCCAGAGGCCCCTCTGCTCTCCAGGGGAGCAGCAGAACCGCAGAGACAAACAGGACCCGCTCACTGCTGTGGAATACCCAGCTCCACATGGGCACCAAGGAACCTCTTATGGGACAGACTGTGGAGCACAAGCCCAGGAGATGACTCCCCTGGCCCCTCCAGGGGCTGGCAGGTACCTCTTGATGAGCAGGAAGTCGTTGCTGCCCAGCTGCTGTTTGATGGAGCTCTGCAGGAGGAAAGCCCGGCTGGTGCGGGAGGCGTCGCCGTAGTTGGTGAGCAGCACCACCAGCAAGAACATCATGTAGATGAGGAAATTCTGGGAAGCAAGGAGTAAAAATGGGACTGCATGGAAGGGCTGGATCCCAATCCTGCAGCAGAGCAGTGCTTGCCACGGCCATGCAATAGGATCAGACCCAGAGATTGAGAAACTGAGGCAGAAGCTGGAGCCAAGCACTCAGCTGGACCCACACTCAGATGTGTCTGAGCCCTGGGCACCAGGCAGCAGGAGATGTCCCACCTTGAGCATCCTGTGCAGCAGTTTGACCTTCCTGGCCTCCTCCTTGGCCTGGAAGAGGGCAAACCCCTGTGGGGGCCGGACTTTGCTGATCCTCTCGGACACGTGCTCCACGCAGGGCTGCTCCACCAAGGTGTCATCCTCCTCTGGGTGCAGCCTCTTGGCAACCAGGGAGAAGTAGAGGGCTTCCAGCAGCACCTGGGGCACAGGGAGAGTGCTGAGCCTGCAGGGAGCTGTGCCACCTCAGCATTCCAGCAGCAGCTCCTGTGGAACCCTTGGCACAGCCAGCACAGCACAGCTCCTGCCTGGACCTTCAAAACCAAGTGCCACCAGCCCTGCCACCAGCCCTGCCTCTCCTACTGCTGCTGGTGTCCACATCCTACCCTTCCTGAGGGATATGGGGATGGCAGAGGCCACTCAGTGCACACAGTGTCCACTCTGACCTGATTTCTTTGTGGAAGGGGCTGCCCAGGGCAGGGGGGGATTCACCTTGCCTGGAAGTGTTCAAAACCCAGGGATGTGGCACTTGGGGACACGGGTTAGTGGTGAACACAGCGGTGGTGCCTGATGGACCTGATCATTTTAAAGAGCTTTTCCAACCTTAACAACTCCAGGACTGTGATTAGCAGCTGGACAAGTTAATTCCAGCTGTTAATTCCATGTCTGTGCTCACCATTCCATGCCATGCTCACCTTCAGGGGCTCCCAGACCAGGAATGATGCCAGGAAGCTGAATATCCCTGAGATGAGCCACATGAGGGCCACGCTGGAGGAGAAGCCCACCCCGATCCACACGGAGACGGCGGCGGAGGAGGCGAAGAGCAGGAGGCTGACGGCGTGAGCCAGCAGGGAGCACCAGGGAGGCAGCAGGCGCTTCCTGAACGTCGGCTCTGCAACTGGGAGGAGCGGCAGGAGGAGGGAGAGCACTGTCAACATCACTGCCAAGGGTCCCCGTGGGCACAGGAAGCTCTGCACTCATCCCAGCTGAGAGCTTGGCGCCAGCCCTGGGTGAGTTTGGAGGGATCATCCCGGATATTTTTATGATTGGTGGCTGCAGAGAGCAGAGTAACTGGGAGAGGAGGGAGCAGAGCCTCCCCAGGGGACACTGCAGGGACTGTCACTGCACAAGTGCTGTCCCAGTGCTTAATGAGCTGCAGGCTCCGAGAGAAGCTGGCAGGAAACAGCAGCGATATCCTAGGCAGGGAGCAGCCCTTCCTAAAGCTCCTTTTCTATTTTATTCCCAATTTACCCCACTGTCCCTCCAAAGTGCTGTCGTGTGGGATGGGCCCTGTCTCCACACACCCTGGGGGCACAGCCCTGGTACCTGTCCAGGTGGACTTGGCTGATCTGCTCACTTCCCTGGGAGGAGGTGCCACGCTCTGCCCTTTGTCGTTCAGCCTCTGCATCATGACAGTCTCCACCTTCTCCCCAAACACGCTGGACCTGCCAGGACAGAGAGCTGTGCCACCACTGGCTCTGTGCTGAGCAGGCTGGCACCAAGGGGGCTGAATTCCAGTGCCAGCACCAGTGCTGGGACATCACACACGTCCCCAAGGCACAGACACTGCTCTGTGTCTCATGGGCAGGGGCTGACAGTCCCTCCCTTCCCTTGGCCTGCCACTCTGGGGTGGCTGCTGGGCTGCCAGCCCTGGGGGTGGTGGTCAGGGTGCCCAGCAGAGTGTCCTGGGTGTGGCCACACAAGAGAGATTTGGCTGGAATCCCCTTCTCCCTCCCATCAGCGCCACAAAGTGAGCCCTCATTCCAGCCTGAAGTGCTGGAGACACAGCTGTGGCTTTAAAGGGTGTTCCAGGTGGCTCCTGGAAGGGTGGCAGTGCCCTCCTGGAGCTGTGGGGGCTGCAGGAGTCACGGCCAGCAGGGACAGAGTGACCCATGAAAGCATCCCAGACCCAGCTCAGCCCAGCTGGGTGTGAGGGCAGGGGGCAGGAGGTTCTGGCCCTGTGGGGACTCAGCTCCCCAAACACTCACAGGCCTGAGATCAGATCTGTTTCTGCCCTCATGTAGGGCCCCAGGTCATGGGAGATGCCGCTGGCTCCATCTGCCAGGATCTGCCGGATCAGATCCTCATCTGGGAAAGAGAGAGCACAGACAGCGTTGGCAGGAGCTCAGCACCACAGCAGGGCACGGCTCAGCCACCTGGTGGGACTGGGGAGGAGGAGGAGAAGGGTGACAGTGATGTCCCTTTCCCTGGGACAGCCCTCCCCTGCTCCCTGTCCTCCTGCTCCTGTGTCTATCCCAGCTTAGCCACAGTGCTGGGCAGGGAACTGCTGCTTCAAAAGGCCAAACTCTCCTTCTCCAGCCACTTCCAGAGGCTCAGGGACACACTGTGGCTTTGAAACCAGTGAGGAAGTGCTGCTTGCTTGCAGCATTCCCATGGGAACACACCTCTCCTGGCTCCCAGTCTGCTGGCGTCGTGGGACCACCCACCTCAGCCTGGATTTCTGCCTTCCCAGACTAAAATCCCCACTAAGCAGCCACAACCCTTCTCCCCTGCCCTCCAGAGTGCAGCCAGTGGTGCTGGCAGCAGCTCTGCCCCCAGCCAGGGGGGCTCACCTGAGGCTGAGAAGTACCGGGGCTGTCCCTGGTGAATGCCAAGGGACAAAGTGTCCTCCTCGGTGGCCAGCGGCGCCTCCAGCCCCAGGTGGCGGCTGGCCCGGCCTCTCTTCAGCTTCTGGATGGTGTTGCCCATGATGGAGGGGTCACTCAGCAGGTCTGGCCAGCTGAGCAGGGCCTCGCTGGAGGGCCATGGCACCAGGCTGTGGGAAAATGGGAATGGGGGCGGTCAGGAATGAGGGGAGCACCAGGAAAGGAACCGTGTGGGAACGAAGAGGGAAAGAGCTGTGGGAGCCCAGCCCAGCCAAGCACAGACTCCAGTCCTGCTGGCTCCATCCTCAGAAAGTCACTCACCTCTTGGAGTCCTCCAGGAACAGATCTGTTTTGGTTTGCTCAGAGAAGGCCTGTGGTGAACAGAAAAGTTTCAGGAGCGTAACACGGGTTTGTGCCTGGTCAGAGCAGTGGGTTGGGAACATCAGGAGTCACTGAGCTGCTCTTAGCCCTGGGCCCACACCTCCAGGAGCCTGCCCAGCTGGGGGAGGGAAGCAGTTACCTCTGCCTGGAGCCCGGGGAAGGTGGGGAAGGAGCTGTCAAGGATTGAGGAGTCCAGGTAGTTGTCGATCTCCAGGGACTGCTGGTCTGAGTGAGTCACTGTGTGGCTGATGGAGACCTGCAGGGCACACAGGAGGGACAGAGGTGACACTGCCACACTGCCTCCAGACACCTGTAGCCACAACCAGGGCCACCCAGGCTGTCCCAGATAAAAGCCCCCGAGTCTGAAAGCTTTTCCTGTGTGCTCTCAGCAGCATCAGCCACATTTGCTGCTCTTCAGTCCCCAGAGCAGCTGGCTGCAATACTTAATGGGGCTGCTAATTGTGCTTAACTAGTCGGTAAATCCCCAGCTAATCCCTGCCCAGCTGCCTCAGCACAGCTCTGCTCAGCTGAGCTTGTACCCAGGGCAAACATTAGAGAGGCTCCACTGAGCAGCTCCTGGGCTCCTGCCTTGGGCTTTTGGGTGCCTGTCACACTGAAATCCTGAGAGAGGAAGTGTCTAAACAGCTTCTAAAATCTGCCTTTTTGGTGCCTGGGCACTGACAGAGGCCAGCAGTGATCTGAGCTCAGGGAGGGGGGCATGGCCAGGGAAGGGTCTGGCCCTGGTGCAGCACAGCCGGGCAAGTGCAGAGCCCAGCTGGAGGAGTGGGGGCCCAGGAAAGGCAGAATTCAGCCTCCCAAAAGCAAACCTGGTGGCTTCTCACCCAATCTGAGCAGCCTGCAAGCATCCCCACTCCTTACCTTGCCACGAGCCATCCGGAAGAGAAACAAAATGACCAGGTAGAGAGGGTAAACCACCACACTGGACACCAGGCCAACAGCCACCGTGTCCACACTGACCGGGATCAGGCTGGAAACGGCCACGTTCCTGCAGGGGGGCAAGAGGGACCAGAGACAGGGGTCAGCAGCAGCATTTGGGGTTGGCAGGTAAGGAGACACAAGTGCACAATCAGGAATCTCAGATGTGCACAGGAGGAAATCAGCCTGAAAACCAAAACCTGACATTGTCCATGTCCTGGTCCCAGACTCCTTAGAATGGGGAGGGCAGACTCAAGGCATGAGCAAGGGAGCTCCTCCCAGCAGATGAAAGATGTGCCCTGCCCCAGTGGGACAGGCAGGAGGGCCATGAGCAGGCTGGGGACACACCTGAGTGGACACTGCCCACCATGACACACCTGAGTGGACACTGCCCACCACACCATGCACACACCTGAGTGGACACTGCCCACCATGGATACACCTGAAATGGACATTGCCCACCACACCCTTTACCCGCCTGAGTGGACACTGCCCACCACACCCTTTACACACCTGAGTGGACACTGCCTACCACACCACAGACACACCTGAGTGGACACTGCCCACCATGGACACACCTGAGGTGCACACTGCCCACCACACCCTTCACACACCTGAAGTGGACATTGCCCACCATGACATTTACACACCTGAAGTGGACATTGCCCACCATGACACACCTGAAGTGGACACTGCCCACCACACCCTTTACCCACCTGAAGTGGACACTGCCCACCATGCCCTTTACCCACCTGAAGTGGACATTGCCCACCAGGCCGTACCACACGGCGTTGGCGCAGAGGAAGAGGAAGATGAGGAGGCAGCAGCAGGTGGCCCTCTGGAGGCGGGTGAAGCGGGAGCGGGGCGGGCGGTCCCACAGCGACAGCCACACGTGCTTCTCGAAGAACCCGCGCTGCAGCTCCGCCACGAAGATCCGCCAGAAGCTCCTCAGCTCGCTCTCACCTGGGCACAAAGGGACAGGCTCAGCGTGGCTGCACCGCTGTGGGGACCCAGCTGAGCTGCCCACATCCATCCCAGAAACTCCAGAGTATCCATACTGCACCCACAGGGTCCTTCCTCACGTTTGCAGATGAGTGGCTGGAAAAGCTGCCCAGCAGAAAAGGGTCTGGGGGTGACAGGGGCTGAACATGAGCCCAGCTGTGTCCAGGTGGGCAAGAGGACAATGGCACCTGGCTTGTACCAAAACAGTGTGGCCACAGCACCAGGGCAGTGCCCATCCCTTGTGCAGGGCACTGCTGAGGAACCTCCAGTCCTGGGGTCAGTTCTGGGAACCTCACAAGAAGAAAGACACAGAGGGGCTGGAGTGTGTCTGGAGAAGGGAACAGAGATGGGGAAGGGGCTGGAGCACCAGGAGCAGCTGAGGGAGCTGGGAAAGGAGCTCAGCCTGCAGAAAAGGAGGGGACCAGGCACCAGGGGTGAGAAGGACCCAGGGGATGTGGGGCACTCACTGGCAGCAAACACCTCCCTCTCCACCAGGCCATCGTTGTCCTCGCTCTCCACTGAGAGCCAGTCATTCACCAGGAAGAAATAACTCTTGCTGCTCTGCAGGTCCCTCACAATGACGTGCTGCAGGTACCACGAGGGGCTCAGTCCTGGGCAGGGGGAGACAGAGGAATTATTCCACGGCACACATTCCCTGTGTGAGCCCACGAGGCTGAGGGGGCCACATGAGCACTGCCAGTGGGACAGTGACATGGCTGTCATCGATGGGCACTGCAGAGTACCCATGAGGGAAGTGAGGCACAGCCAGGTCACCCTGAGGTTACATTTATGGTCACAGTGCACAGCATCCTCTGTGTCTGGGGTGACACCTGGCCAGTCTGTGAGGGAGACTCCCTGTCCCCCGACAATGCTCCCCCCCGATGTCCCCCCAGTCCAGCAGTTCCCCATGGGCCAGGTCCCCCCATCCAGGCCCAGCATGTGGCCCCTCCAGGTGACACCAGGGAGGGGCCAGGTGCCCTCCCCTGCCCATGTCCCACCTTTGTTGTCGTGCCAGATGCGGATGCGCCAGATGCTGCCCAGGCTGCGCTCCGTGGCGATCTGGAACACGTCCAGGCTGTTGCGGTGGAAGGCGTTGTCCCCATCCAGGTGCCTGTGGCCACTTTTATTGTCCACCCCGTACAGGGCAATGCCCACGTGGGCCGTGGTACCTGCAGGGAAGGAAGGGGCTCCCTCAGGGCTGTTCCCCAGCCCTGCCTGTGACAGCTCTATCTACAAACCCAGCCCCTGAAGAGAAGCCAAACTTGGTGCCTGCCCGCTGCTGGGAAAGATTCAGGACAAAGTGATGGATCCTGGAGGACAGCAAAAGGATCCATCCAAAGGGCCAACTGGGCAGGAGAGGGTCAGAAGTGAGGAACAACCTCTGCCTCTGCAACCACAGCCCAGCCAGGGAAGGCAGGATGGGGGAATTTCTCTCTTGGGTGGTCCCTTCCAGCAGTAATTGGTTGTCCCACCACAACAGCCAGTGGTGGAGCAGCCTGGGCTAGTGGAAGGTGTCCCTGTCCATGTCAGGAGTTTGGAACCAGAAGGTTTTTGAGGAACCTTCCAACCCAAACCATCCTCTTATCCTGCCCCATCATCCCACAATGAAATCTGGGAATGCTGTGGGGAGCCCTGGACTGAAGCTGCAGCTCAGCTCTGGGCCTTGTGGGGAGCATTCAGGTGAAGTACAGGTGTCCCCCTGGGAAGCAGGCAGGGGAGCAGGCTGTGGGCTCACCTGATCCTCTGCCCCAGCCCGTTTTCACCAGGATCTCGTATTTGTACATCCCGTTCTTGCCGCAGAAGGGGATCACCCCCACGCGGTTCATGTCGATCACGTCCAGCTTGTGCACGATCAGCGCCGCCACCGAGTAGGTGACAAAGCACACAGCACACGTCAGCAGCACGATGTAGTTCAGCCCTGGGCCTGGAGCCTGGAGAAGAGGAAAGTGTTGAAAGGCAATCCCAGGAGGATCCCGTTCCCATTCCCTGCCTCCTCCCTGGCCATGGCCCCGCAGAGCTGGAGCAGCAGCTGCCAGGAGCTCCCTGCTCCTGCTCACGTCACAGGGACACAGCCAGGAAGAGCTGCGTGCCCCTGGGATGCAAGGAGCAGCTGGCAGGTACAACTCCCTGGGATCAAACAGGGCTGGGTGACAGCTGGGAGGAACCTTTGGCATCTCCCTAAGAGGGGAGCACACTGTGAGGTGTCCAGGGATTAAAGCCATCTGCAAAGGTCTGTTTCCAGCCAGGATTCCCAACCAGGGGACACAGCTTCCCCTGAGCTGTGCCCATCTGTACCTCCCAAAGGCTCCCAGATGCCTGTGCTGGTGCCAGCTTGGACATGAAACCAACAGGAGCCTGTGGCTTTGCTCCAGGTGACAACAACCCATTCTGTGTGTGACAGCACTACACAGCCTCTGCTTTGCTGTACTCACAGGAAAGATGAACTGGACAGAGTTTGGGGGCACAAACAGGCTGGCCCCAAAAGCTGTGAGGTGCTGGGTCAGGCACACAGCCTGGTCTGGCCTGGTCTCCTCCAGAGGGACAATTCCTTCCGTCTTCCAGCGCTTCTCCTGCTCGCTGAAGTACTGGCACAGGGACGTGTACAGCCCCAGGGTCACCTCCACTGCTGACCAGCTGAAGTGGTTGGTGATGTTCAGGTAGTATTTCTGGATGGGATCATCCGTTCTGGAGAAGGGAAAGAGCAAGGAGATGACTCCCCTGCCTCCTGAAGGGACACCAGCCCCATTCTGGTGGAGGTGTGCCCATGGAAAGCTGCCAGCTCCAGGGGTAGGGATGCACTCAAAAAGGAGGAAAAGCCCAGTGAAGGTGGTGTATTTTACACCTTTCATCTGTGCAGACACTCAGGGACTCCACAGACCACCTGAGCACCCCTCACACGCATCCACAGCACCCCCTGAGGCTGACAGGGACTACCAGGGAGGCTTCTCTTACCTGGGTGAGGTGAAGAAGGTGTAGAGCTTGTGGTCACTTCCAGCCAGGGCGTCCAGGCTGATTCTCTTGGAGGCAGAGCAGTTGTGCTCGTTGGGCTCAGGCTCATGGTGGAGATAGGCCATGATGAAGGGCTCGGGCTCACTGGCCAGATAATGCTCTGTGGGGAAGGGAAGGAACAGAAAGGGCTTTAAAAACCCCTGGGAGACTCAGCCACAGATCTGCTGCCAGCTCAGGGCTCAGGGAAGAAGGAACACAGGGAGTTGTGGCAGATGTTTCTCCAGACTGTGCTTCCTCAGTGTGCACCTCAGAGGATCCCTGAGCACTGGATACCATTGGGCCTGCCTGGGAGAGGGTCTGGACAGGGCTAATGTGGGTCAGCAGAAGGGTTGGGAAAAGCAAAAGGCTTCTCAGGGCCAGAATCCACAAGCAAGGATGACACTGAGCATGGAGATTGTCCAGGACAGCCAGAACCTCAACCACGCAGTGTAGAACCTGCTGCTGCCACCCAGCATCCCTTCCCACACTGGTTATCCCTCACACCCAGCCCTCCTCTCCCACAGGAAGGACTAACAAAGACATGGATTTGTCTGCCCTACCATTGAGGACTCTGTAGGTGAGCTGAAAGTGCAGTCCTGCTTCCCTGTTGTTGCTCTCCATGATCACAATCAGGTTCACAGACGTTCTGGCCTCGATGACCGCAGTGCCAGCCACGAGATTCTCGGGCTCTGAGCTGTTTGAGATCATCACAGTGATGGCTTTTTCAGAGTCCAGGCTCCCTATGGGGATCTGCACCCCATTGTGTGTCTGGAACTCCATGGAGGCCACCTTGGTGGACACGGTGTAGTTGCTGATGTACCCAAAAGGGAAGGGGTTGGAGTCCACCTGGAACATGACTTGGATGACGTCAGTCAGGTTGGAAAGGGTGGAGTTGAAGGCCTGGGGGATGGAGAACTGGCAGTTTGGTGTGTTTTCGTAGCAAAGCAAGTTAAAGGGGTCAGACCTCTTGCCTGTGGCCTTAATTTCTCCTCCCACCAGCTCGAGGGGCTCTTCGTTCAGCACCCGGGATTTCATGAGGATTCTCATCAGGCTGGAGGAGAGGTTGTAGGCTTTGGGAGCCAGCAGCAAATTGTGGGAATCAGCAAGCAGCTCCTGGGGCTTGGATTCTTGTGAAACTGTATTGACAAGGTGGATCAGGTCACCTGCCAGGAGAGAAATGAAGAGGAAGTGGTAAACAGCCTGGATAACTGCTACAGTCAGGAGAACACCTGACACCTTCCCAAAGCAATCAGACAAGGCTTTCCTTGCTGTCTTCTCACTGTTCCTGTGCACATGACCTTCCCCACTGGAGCATTCATAGCCCAGAGCTAAAAGCAAAGCTGTCAGCAGTTCCTGCAGCCTCTCTAATCTAGCAGGTTTGGTGAGGAATACTTAATCACAACACACTTGATTTCCCTCCTGTGTAGTGAAGAGAACCACAGCTCAGGAAACAGGGAGAGAATGGATAAAACAAACATATGTTCCTAAGCTTTTGCACCATAAAGTGCACAACACTCAGAAAGGAGTGCAGAGGTAACAAGGGGTGCAGAGAAGGTGTCTCTGCTTCCCCTTCAGGTCACCCAGGTGGGAATTTCCACACAGTGCTCCCAGATGCCCCAGTGAGCTTTGACAGCCTCCTTGGACACCAACCAGGAAGACAAGCATCTGGAGGCCATAGCTGTTACTCATTGTTTACTAAAAAGAGAATCCCCCTGGAGTATTAGTGAGCTTTTTACGAGTATTAGTGAGTTAAATTAACAACTGTCAGATTTAAATGCCCACAGAGCAGCTGCCAAAGCCGGGACAACCCTGGGAAAAGTGCAGGGAGAAGAGAGGGCTGGGATGCCACACTCCAAATGGCAGATGCAATTTCCTAAAAATCTGGGCCAAAGCCCAAATGGCAGAGGAGGGAGCCTGAAAGCTCCCCTGAGGCTGCTCCTGCCCCTGAGCCTGGTCCCCTGTCCCCAGCCACAGGACAGAGCTCACCTGTGATGTTGAGGATGTTGTCGGCGATGCCGGTCGGTGTCACCGTGCCCTGGGTGGTCTCTCCTTGTAGAATGGTCATCATGGTCTCCAGCTTGTTCAGGGTCCTTGTCAGGCATGATTTGCACACCAGCTCCTTGCTCACCACCTGCAAAGGGAGCAGGGTGTGACAGAGCAGGGAAAGCCCAGCTGGCTCAGTCCTGAGGAGACCTTTTCACTCTGAAAGTGCCCCGTGCTCTGTCCAGCCCTGGGGAGGGGACAGCAGAGGCTGCCCTGCTCACACTCAGAGTGCCCAGCAACTTGTTGGTGTCTCCAAGACTCTTCCATCTCCCTGCTGTGACATTCCAAAGTGCCAGTGTACAGGCAGGCAGAGGATGCCTGGCAGAGGATGCCTGGCAGAGGATGCTTTTGGGCTGGGAAGAGGAATAAAGGGAGGAAATTGTTGCCCAGAGAAGCTGTGGCTGCTCCATCCCTGGAATTGTTCAAGGCCGGGGTGGACAGAGCTTGGAGCAACCTGATCCTTGCAACCCAAGCCATTCCAGGGTTCTGTGATTCTAAATTCACGTTCCCTGGTGTGCACTCGTGAGGACCAGGCACATCTCCCCTCTGGGACCACACACAGAAACCAACCAGGAAGAGCTGGATGGGATTCCTCCATCCCCTCCACGACCTCCAATGGAAGCAGGATTTAACCCCAAACTGAATCCATTTCAGTGTCCAAGCCCTCCTGAAGGCTGTGGGAGGAATCTTGCCACTCAGGCATGATGGATGTCCCTCCCTCTGCTCCCAGATGTGTCCAAGAAACAGAATGTTCCAGCCATGGCCTGGAGCTTTCTGCACTCTCCAAGGCTGGATTGGGAGGGACTGAGGCAACACATGGAAGCTGTTACAACCCCATTCCGAGCTCTTATTCATCTTTTTTCTTTTAATCATCACAGGATTCAGCCTTGATTCACCATATGTTTTGGTGAAGAATCAAAACAGCATCTGCAGGTCTTGAATTCCCCCTTTTCTGCTTTATTTGTAAGCTCTGAGAAGCCAGGACAGACTGTGTGAACTGGAGTCAGGAATCAGGGAGGTGGGGAAGACACCAGGTTATGGGGAGGAACCACCCAAGGGCAGCTCCTACTTAGGGAGGAGAATTGACCAAGAAGTCCAAGATTCTTTTTTTACTCCTCCAGGAGAAACTAATTCTGATTTTTCCTCTCCGTTGTAGGTAAAATCAAAAATGCATCAGCCCTGATGGACACTTGTGCAAGAAAGGAATGTGTGAACTCCACTTGTCTCAGCCCCTTGGGAAATTCTGGAGTACTGTTTTCCTAAGCTTTCCATTCCAGCCCAGAGCACAAAGTAATCCTGGAATGTCAGCTTTTCCCGTGGAATAAAAATTCTATTTCTAGACCCAAGCTCCCACAGCAAAATCAAGTCACGAGGCAGGAGGAGGTGGGAGAGACAGAAACAAACTGGTCCAGCATGGAATGGGACGTGCTGAATCCCAAACCCCCAGACAGAGGGGAGCAGAAAGAAGGGATTTTTGAGGTCTGCAGGCTCAGAGGCAGGGCAGGGAGCAGATCAGGACTCTGTGGGTGGGATGCAGTGCCTGCCCATCACTGACCTGGCTGCAGGGGAAGCACAGCCAAGGTACCTGAGCAGTCCCCTAAGCAAGGATTAGGGAGGGTGGGAGGAGGAGCCAGAGCAGCCTGGCTGAGCACCAAAGCACAAGTGCATTACATAACTGGGCTCCCTTCCCTCCCAAATCCACCAGGCAGCAGCCCCAGCACTGGGGATGGGGGCTGCAAACTGCCAGGATCACAGTGCTTCCAGTGAGCAGCAGAGCAAAGCACAGAGGGTTTCTCATCTTGTAGGGCAGAAACAGGGCTGGGAGGAGCATCAGACCTGGGCACTGGCCCCTGGCCCAGAGCAGCTCCACTTGTGTCACTCCTGATGGGAGCCCAGCCTGTCCTCACAGATTCTGTGACTCCCCCAGAAATTTATTCCAGTGTTTCTGGAGCCCCACTGCTCTGGAGCCAGGCTGGGAGAGCTGGGGGTGTCCAGCCTGGAAAAGAGAAGGCTCTGAGGAGAACTTGAAGCTCCTTCCAGTGCTTCATGGAGCTCCAGGAGAGCTGGAGAGGGGCTTGGGATCAGGGATGGAAGGCCAGGACAATGGAGAATGGCTCTAAACTGGAAGAGGGTAGATTAGATTGGATACTGGGAAGGGATTGTTCCCTGTGAGGGTGGGCAGGCCCTGGCACAGGGTGCCCAGAGAAGCTGTGGCTGCCCCTGGATCCCTGGCAGTGTCCAAGGCCAGGTTGGACAGGACTTGGATCAAGAGGCTCCAGTCATTATTTCTGTCCCAAGCCACAACCCCCTCACGTTACAGGGACTGAGGAGCACCTGAGGTGCAGCTGGGTGCTCAGAGGTGGGGTCAGGGCCCGTACCGTGCACTGTGCCAGGGCAGCTGAGATCTGCTGGATGTCATCCACCGTGTTCACCTTCAGGGAGTTCAGTGTCTCCGTGATGTTGTTGCGGGTCCAGGTGCGCAGCTCGAACTCGTGCCCAGCCTCAGGTTCCAGCAGCACGGATCGCTCGTACTGTGGGGTGGAAAATGAAACAGGAACAGCTGAGGAAGGTGCAGGGAAAATAACAGAGTGAGGAGCAGTTTGAGAGGCTGCTGAGCTGAGCTGGAGTCACCTGTTCCCCGCACTCCACATCTCCTGCCTCTGCTTCTCCCCAGAGGGATCTAATGAGCTGGTTTTCCAGCAGAACTTCCTCAATTTCACTTCTGCTCTCCAAGCAATTATCTTAACAGTCTGGCACTCAGCAGCTAACTAGTACCTGGAGTGCAGTCCTTATCCAGCTAAGCAGGGTGCCTGTGCCCAGGGGGATCATCCCTGCCTGGTGTGCAGCAGCCTCTTCCTGGGCAGGGAAACAGGAATACAGCCCCAAATTCCTGCCCTGCCTATAGAGATCATTGTACAAAATCTGGCCCAACAATTCTCCTGGAGATTTCAAGAACTTCTGGAGGCTCCTCTTGGGCAGAACGAGCTGTGTTACCTCATTTAAGATGGTGATGAGGGCCAGGGAGTACTCAATGACCTGCTGAGGGTCCCCTTGTTTCACCAAGCCCTGGAGCACGGTGTCAGTCTGATTGTAGAGCCAGTGGGAGAGGCTGGGGAAGCCCTCGGGGAGGCCAATTTCCATGGAGCTGCAAGGAAAGAGGGATTTGGGTGCGGTGCAGACTGGGCTGGGAAGGCAGAGGAGAGGAGGGGAGGCAGCTGGGTGACCCACAAAGGCAGCACTGCTGCTGCTGCCCTGGTGCCCCATTGGCATGAGAAGCACCACGGACCTGCAGCCTGGCTCCTCACTAGCCCAGCCCTGGGACTCCACAATCCCAGGAGTCTTTTCCCACTCCACAATTCCATGAAAGCAGCTAACCCCTGGGAAAACCTCCCCCTCAAGCACTGATCCACAAAGCCTGGAACGCTCCGTGTGCACTTCTGAGCCTGAGCTGAAGCCTCCCCTCCCTTTCCCACCAACAACCTCTTCCAGGAGGCTTCACCTTCACCCAGCATCAGGACAGGGACCCTCTGCCCAAGCCAGATTTGGGATTTGGGAGCTGGACACGGTGCTGAGGGACAGCCCAGCCTGCCAGCAGCCTCTCACCGGTTCACTGCCACCACGGTGGCTCCCAGCTGGTCCTGCACCAGCACGGCCACGGACACCTGGAAGCCGCTCTCGTGGAAGCCGGGGGGCAGGAATGCTCCGTGCTCGGCCCGGCTGCCCTTGTAGACGCAGAACTCGTGGAAGTGGCCGGGGCGGCGGCGGGAGGCCAGCAGGATGTACACCAGCGGCCCCTCGGCATCCTCCGTGTCCCGCCAGCCTGCAAGGAAACCGCACCGGGCTCGGACAGGGCATGGGGGAGCTGTGGACACCGCCCCAAAGGGGCTGGCACTGCCCCCTCCCTCCCCCTGCTCAGCCCTTCAGCAGGGATGGGGTTTGGAGCCACCCGGGCTAGAGGGAAGTGACTCTGGTAAGGGACAAGATGGTCTTTAAAGATCCAACACAAACCATGCCAGGATTCTCTGATGGTTCTGTGGACTTGCCCTAGCTGCTGTCCCAGCTCTGGCAGATTGATTGTCCCCAGAATGAGGACAGCTCAAGGACTCCATCAGGCTGGATGGGTGCCTTCGTGCTCTCTGAATTTTTTTTTGTGATGTTCAGGGGTTTCTCCTTGGGTGTTTGGGTTCTTGTAGCATTGAAAGGGATTATGAAAAAAACCGTGATCAAAATAAAAAGGGGGAATAACTCTGCTGGGACTGGGAACAGCACTGACAAAAGCCACAGCTTCTGTACAAGCCCTGCCAAGCCTGGCTTTAGACAGAGGCTCAGCCCTGTGGCAGTTCAGCATCTCAGGAACAACTGGGTCCAGGATAAAACCTGCACAAACCTTTCCCTGGAGCTCCCAGGAATTATGAGGAGTTTCACGGGAGCTGAGCAGTTGGGAAATTCACTGTGTGCTTGCCAGTGAGCCCCAGTGAAAGTGCTGGCACTGTCACAGTGTCCTGTCATTTCAGCTTAAAAACAATCACTAAGAGCTGAAATTCCCACCATTCCAAAGAGGAATCGATTCCAGCATTATTCTGGAGAGCTCAAAACATACCAAAGTCACAACCACGCCACCCTGACCACGTTTTCTGCTGCTCCCCCTGGAAGCAGCAGGGTCCATCCCCTCCCAGCGTGGCTTCCCAGCACTGTGCACAAACAGCTCTCATCTCTAACACGGATCATTTGGGGAAATCTGCTTTCCAGAGGCACTTAGTCCTTGGCCCAGGGCTACGGGACACGGGCCAGGCCACTTTTCCAAAGCTGGGCTGACTGTTGCTGTCTCTGCAGCTGGTTGGGAAGGTGGCTCTGGTGGGAACATCCAGCCCACACGGCAGAGACGGCCCCACTGCTTTGTCTTTTGATTCTTCCCACATACTGTGACTCACTTTTTGAGCACCATCTTCCTTTTCCTGCGCTGAAATACCCAGTCCCTTCCACAAGAGCTGGCCTGGCCTGGATATCACCATTCACCTATGTGAGTCAGGAATTTTTAACTCCCTGCTGCTACCGGGGTGTTTGAGAGCTCCACAATTCGGGCACACAAAGCTGCCTTGGGATAGGAGTTTGGGGTGAAGGGAACATCTCTGGGAAGAGCAGCTGCTAATGAGGAGCAGGAGGGGCTGGCAGGTGCTCTCACCTGCACACTCGAAGTGCACCTTGGTCACCAACGCCCTGAGGGGTCCCTGGGGGGACAGGCGGCAGGATCCCCCCACGGGGGGCTGGTTGGGCAGCAGGTCGATGGAGGCAAAGCCTTCCTCCCCCGTGGTGGGGTCTGTGATGTGCAGGGTGAAGGTGTAGCCCTCGCCATCCCTCAGGGCTCCCTGTCTCAGCACCAGGTTCATCCCCGTGTCGCCGGTGGACGTGGTTGTTTTGTCCAGGACGAGGGATTTGTTCTTAAAGCTGTGAGCTGCCCACCTCTGCAGGGATGGACAGAGACAGGTTTGGTTTAAAGCTGAAGTTATGTCCTTAAAATGTTTTCAAATTGAGTCTTTTATAAAAAGTAACAGATTTCTAGTGGGAGCGTCTGCCAAATTTGCAGTTGATAATTCAGCTTTAGTCTTGTGTGCTACAGCAACAAGAACTGGAGCCTTTCCAAAATGTCTGGTGGGAATATTTCCACTGTGAGATCTACTTTAGTTTCTGGGATTACATCACCCTCCAACAGAATATTTCATAATACAGAGTACAAAACACAGGAAATAAATGAAGGACTGGTGGAGTCTCCACGGGATACCGTGTTTTATGTGCCTCAAGCTGAACGTGGCCTGGGTGGTTACTGTTAATAGCACAAACCTACAGTTGTGATAACAGGAGAAACAGTGAGATAACCAGGCAGAAATGCCAGGCAAGGACATGCTGGGCTTGCTGGGAGCAACAGGAATTCCAGTTCTGAGACCTGCTTCACTCCACAGGCTGCAGTGGAAGCTGGAATTAGAGGAGGGCACAAGAGGAGAGACTGAACCACCTCTGCTTGAACCACCAGAGCAATGGGCAAAATGCCAGCCAGCAGGGAGAAAAACCACTTCACAGATCTTTCACAGGGGAAAAAAAAAAAAAAAAGTTACTTTTGTGTGGAAAGACCTGGTCACTCATGGCTTTGGCTTAGAAATGACCCCACAAGGACTCAGCCAGACCCACCTGGCACTGCTTGTGGCCAGGGATTGCTTCCCCTCTTCGTCTCTACAGCAATTTAGGACCAGGACTTCAATTCTCTTTCCTTTTCCACCCCTCTGCCTGCCTCCTTCTCCCAGAGACCCCCCAAAAGTGAACCAAATCCTTGTGACTTTACCCCAATCTTGGAGTCATTGTGACAGTTCTGGCAGGTGCCCTCCAGGTACACGTAGGAGCTCTTGCTGACCTCGTAGACAGACTGAGCCTTGCAGGAAATGCACTCCAGGGACACGATGGGGACTCCTCCCCTCTTGATGAACACCTGGGAAGGCAAGAGGCTCCATCAGGAGGTCTGACACCAAAACACAGACACCTAACAGGTAAGGACACACCCCAGCACGTGGTGCTGAAGGGAGGAATTGCTCTGCACCAGCCCAGTTTATGCTGAGAAACAGCACGAAGGGATTCCCAAAGGATTTGGGGTCAGATTTAAGTTGCATCTCTGCTCTTACACTGCCCAGTTTTGTCATTGGTTTGCAAGAGCCACCCAACACCGAGCTGGCCCAATCTAGATCATTCTGGACTGATTTATTTCCACTTTTTAACAACATAAATGACTTCTGAAATGTTTCTCTGGTCCCCTGGTGCTGAATTCCCTGCAAATCCTGCTTGTGCTGCCAGAGGGGGATGGAAGAACCACCTTTTCCAGGGAGCAGCACGTTGTTCCAGGCTTTCAGCTGGAATCTAACTGCACATCTCCAGACATCCACCACACCTTCCTGGCAGAGCACTCTCAGAGCTCCAGAGGCACCAGTGGCTCAGACACAACAGCAGTTGAACTCTGACTCCTTTGCTCTGTCTAAATTTCTTTAATCCCTGAGGAAATGGGCTTGTCCAGCACTGGACTGAGCCCTCTGCCCTGGCATAATGAGTGTTATGAATTCAAAGACAGTAATGAGGACATTGTTTAACATGGCAGACCCTGAGAAGGGGATAAATATCCCCCAGCACTGCGCTGGAGCCCCATTCATCCCGCCAGCATTTGCAGATTTCCTGCGACACTGCAAGCATTGTTTTGCGCTCCTGCATGGAAACCAGATAGTACGGAATGTCCTTGAAAGACTATCAATTTCTTTTTTTTTCCCTTTTCATCCTGCAGCTCTGGTTTCAAACCCAGGCTGTAAGAGTTTCCACTTCCAGACTGAGTCCATCTCCAATTGCCAACTGCACCACGATGGATGTTCCTGACGGGAACCCTGCGGGTGCAGGGTTGGGATTCGTGGGACATAAACAACAGGCACTGAACAAATCCTCCTCTAAAAGAACTTGGAAGGTGAGAAGAGAGGGACTGTTGACAGAAGAATTGAGCCCTGGCTCTTAGGAAGCTCTCTGGGTAAAATGAGGGAAGAGCCTGTGGCATGTGAAGAGCTGGGATTGCTAAAGAGTGGGAAAGTTTCCTTTCTCCTGTACAGACTTCCTTGGGAAAAGGGACTAATTCTTCCCTGGAGGGTGGGGAGGCTCTGGGATAGGGTGCACAGAGAAGCTGTGGCTGCCCCTGGATCCCTGGAAGTGTCCAAGACCAGGCTGGATGGGGCTTGGAGCAGCCTGGGACAGCAGAAAGTATCCCTGCCCATGGCAGGGGGTGGGTCTGGATGATTTTTAAGGTCCTTCCAACCCAACCATCCCATGACTCTGTGCCAAGCAGAGAAGGTGACAGCTGTGTGTGGTACTTACAGTTTGGTTGGTGGCTTCAGGACTCATCCCTTCCTTCCTGACGGTGAGGTCGAATGTGTACTCCACATCTGCCTCTAAGAGAGCTTTGGAAATTGTGACAATTCCTTCCTTGGCACTGAAATTCAGAGAGCACCCTGCAGCCGAGCTCTGCTTGCAAGGAGAAAAGAACTTTCAAACCCTCCTTGGTACGGGTGCACATCGGGTTAGTCCACAGCCAAAACATTCAGCTCCACACAGAGTCACTGTCACAGACCTTGCTGTGCAGTGCCACCACTGGGGTGGGAGAAACAGGGCGTGTGTGGACAATAAAACACATTATCCTACTCTTCAGGTTAGTAAACAGTAGTTGGAATACTCCTGTCTTTCATCTGAGTTTCAAATCTGTAGTTTACAGCAATTAATTCTTCATTAAATACCTTATAAACATTGCCAAGCAACACAAAAAGCTCACATTAAACCAAAAGGTTTCCAATCCCCACACATTTTGTATTTGCTACTTTGAGACAAAGCTAGAAAATATGACATTGTACAAGCCAAAGAGTTCCACATTCAATCAAAAATGCTGCTGAAGTGGATTCCCATCAGGGTTTGCCAGGCAGTTCTCCCTTGCCCTTCCATCAGTGCAGGGTCAGATCACTTCAGCACGTGAGGACACTGACCTGGCTGTGGTCACTTGACCTCTTTGAGGTCTAACTTTGTCCCTTGATGGCATTAGAGACATTTTAACTGTTAATGGGAGAGGGATCAGAGCCCTGAGCTCCCAGCCTGCATCAGCAGCTCCTGAACACCCTCAGTGCATGGAAGCAGCAGCACTGACACTGGGAACCAATGCTAATGCTTCCCTTCCAGAGCCAGCCCTTCTGCCTTGCCCAGGGACACTGCACTGCACCATACCTCACACCAATTTCCATATCACCATCCTGAGCTGGGAACTGGACCTTTGCAACCCCTCCTTCCAGAGCAGCTCTGTTAAAGATGCTCACAAAAGCTTCTCTCAACACCATTTCACCCCAGACATGTTTGTGGTGGAGATGGAGCTCCCAAATGGTCACTCTGGCTGGGCAAGGCTGCTCTTACCTTGGAGGAGGATGTGCAGGACCACTCGTACAACAACGGGGTCTGTTCCCCATCATCCAAGTTCGGGTCGTAGGATTTCTCCCCATCCAAGATCAAGTCCTGAGTTTTGGACCATACACGGTATGACCCCCCATCGATGATTGGGACCAGCTTGCTCGGGATCACTGTCACATTGGCAAAGATGCTTTTGGACAGCGGGGTGTCTCCAAAGGAGACAATAAACATGAAACAATAGTTCCCAACTTCCAGGCCCAGCTTGGGGATAACCAGCTGGGGCCTGTTCACGTCGACGTTCGGCAGCCGGATCCTGCTGGAGTCGTCCAAGTTCATGCAGCTGGCTGCTCGGTAGATCTCCCACAGGTGCTCTGTCTGGTACTTGATGCACCCTCGGAGGTCAATCTGTGCCTCCAGGTAGTTCCTCTGGGATCTCTTCATAACCACCTGAGGTGGCAGGGCCAACTCCACCTCGGGCTCCTCACACTCCAGGACTTTGACGGTGACAGTGAGCTGGGCTATGAAGAAGCTGATGAGATTGGTGGCATTCACCTCCACCAGGTAATCCCCAGGGCTCAGGTAAGAATAGTTGGCCACTGCAACCCTGGTGGTTTGAGTGGAAGATCCATCCCCAAAGCTCCACAAGAACTCAACGCTCCTGCTGCTGGGCACCACCACGGCTTTGAACAGCGCCGTCCTGTTGACAAAGGCATTGGTGGCACTGAGGGACACCTGGACTATGGGGTCCTGCACGTGGATGGTTCTGGTGATGTTGACACTTCCCAAGTCATTGAAGGCAGTGAGGTGGATCTCCAGCAGCCCTGCAGCTTCTGGAGCATAGGAAACTCTCTCTCCTGAGGCAGCAACCACGGACCGGCCTCGCTCTTTCCACAGGCAGAACTGCCAGGAGAAGGACACGCGGGAGCCGCTGCCCACACGGGCGCTGAAGCTCTTCTCCGTGCCCGTGGGAATGCCCTCCTCACAGCAGTTCAGCAGCCTGAGGTCCTGGATGGGCTCCAGGACAGAGATGAGCACCTGGGCGTGGGCAATGCTGATCTGGTTCTGCACGGTCACGGTCACCAGATAATCGCCGCTCTTGGTGAACTCATGGGTGTACCTGGAGCTGTTGAGCACCACGGAATAGTCCCCACTAATGCTCACCAGGTAACTCACAGAGGTACCTGACAGCATCCTGATCTCAAAGGTCACCTGTTCCCCTGGCTCCACCACCTTCTTGCTGGCGACAATTTCCAGACCTTGAATCCTGTCCAGCACGGAGATGTTCCTGCTGGCCAGAGCCCAGCTGATGTCGTTGGATGCATTCAGATGGACAGTGTACAGCCCTGCCATGGGGAACGTCACTGCCACGGACTGGCCACTCAGTGTGCCATTTGGCACCTCCCACAGCCAGCTCACTTCAGTCCCCCTCTGCAGCTCCCCCTCAAAAACCACCGTGGAGCCTGAGGAGACGTACCTACAGTCCAGCTCTGCTGTCCCTATACTCAGCCCCTCGATGACCTCCTCCACACACACAGAAACAGTGGCATTGGTGGAATTCAGCTTGTTTTCTGCTCCAACAATGACCTCAATCATCCCAGGGCTTTGGAAGGAGTGTATAATAAAGGGTTCAGAGGTGACAGGAGAGGAGCCATCCTCCAGGTACCACACGTACGTGATGCCAGTGCCGCTGGTTATGGTGGCACTTATGTTCACAGAGGCATTGACTGCAGCTGGGTTGGGGAAGGCATAGGGCTTCAGGACACCAAGGCTTTCAATGAACTCCAGTGTCCTGTTAGCAGTGGCACAGCCCAGCATGTTGGTGGCCTTCAGGTAGACAGTGTAGTTCCCAGCTTCCAGGATGCTCAAAGGGAAGGTTTTCCCAGTGAAGGTCTGCACAGCATTGCCATCCCGTTGGACCACCCAGCTGTAAGAGATGTTTGTGCCCTCTCTCACCACGGCCTGCAAGTGGAGTGTTTTGTTAGTTGGGAAATACATGTCCTCCACCAGGTCAGTGCTGGCCACCTGCAGGCCCTCAATCTGCTCCAGGACATAGACATAGATGCTGTCCTGCAGAGAGCTGATCTTGTTCTCGGCCGTGACGATGACGTTGAATGTGCCCACGGAGCGGAAGGTGTAGGAAATGGTGGAGGAGCCCTGGATGGGAGTGCAGCGGTCACAGAGGATCCACGAGTAGCGGAGGGCAGTGCCAGCCACCAGGGTGGCCACGAAGCTCACTGAGCCATTCAATGGCACCACCGTCCTGCTGGCATTGACGGTCAGGCCAAAGAGCCGCCGCTTCACGGTGATGTCGATGGTGGTCTCGTTGGAGCTCACATCGTTCTGCCCCATCACTGTAATGCTGTAGTGGCCTGTGCTGTTGTAGGAGTGAGTGGCCACTTGCCCAGGCTGCACAGTGCCATCCCCAAAGTCCCAGCAGTAACTCACTTTGGTTCCATTCATGCTGGCAGAGAACAGGTAGATCTGGTTCAGCTCCAGAACATCTGTCCCGTTATACTCAATCTTTGCTACCCCAACCGGCTCCTGGACCTCCACAAACGCCGTGTCGTTGTTGAAAGAGACATTGTTGGAGACGGTCACTGTGACCAGGAAGACCCCAGTGTTCTTGTAGGTGTAGGTCACTTCAGTCCCACTCGACCTGGTGGACTCGTTGTTGCCGAAATCCCAGCGGTAGCGGTACTGGTAGGGAGGCACAGCACTGACCTGGAAGGAGGCCTCTTCCCCGAGCCTCACAAAGCGCTTGGAAGGGAGGAGGGTGACATTGAGGATCTCTGGCTCCACACAGACACTGGTGAAATAGTGGGCCTTGTTAAAGCTGCTGGAGAGGGTCAGGGAGAGAGGGAACGTCCCGCTCCGGGTGAAGTTGTGCATCACCACAGGGTCCCCGCTGACTGTGACATTGGATGAGCCATCTCCAAAAGTCCAGTCAAAGATGTACTCCTCAGGATTCCCCGTCACATAGGCAGTCAGCTGCACGTCTGGGTGCTCCAGGATGCAAGAAGCAGGCTCTATTTTGAGTACCTCCAGGACAAATATCTGGACAGGAACCGCCTGGGAGACAGAGTTCACAGGATTGACAGCTGTGACGTTCACGGTGCAGTTGATGTCCTTTATGTACACATGCTCCACCACCGGCACCCGACTTCTCAGCACTGTCCCGTCCCCCATGTCGAATGTCCAGGTGATGCTGTCCCCGGTCTGCACGGAGGCGTTAACGGTGACGGCTGCCCCCAGCTCTGCGGCCCCATCCGCGGACACGCGGAGCCCCGTTATCTCCTCGAACACCTGGTAGCACTCCACGCTCTGCACGCTGCTGACCGTGTTGTTGGCTGTCACGGTGACATTGTACACCCCTCTGTGGGGGTAGCTGTGGGTCACTGTGGGCTGGAGCTCTGTGAGCAGGGAGGAGCTGTCCCCAAAGTCCCAGGTGTACACGACGCCGTACGGGGATGGCAGGGGAGTGGCTCGGAAGGTGACCGGCCGGCCCACGACCAAAACATCCTGCTCTGCCTCCACCTTCACGTCAATCAGACAGCTGTGAACGTGAACTGGGCTCAGGTGGGTGAGGTTCTCATACTCGTTGGACACAACAACCATTAGGGCATATTCTCCTGCATTGGGAGAGAGCAGAACAAGGGCAGGGTGAGGATATGCCTGTCAACAGCTTCTCAGTGCTGTGGTGGGGTGGCAGGTGTGACAGGGGCTGCAGGGGACACTCTGCTCCTGTGCTGTGCACACTCTGGGCTGCCCTGCTCCAGCCCAGGACCAGCAGGAATCACACCAGGTCATGGTGTGGTTTGGTATGGGGACCAAACACCTAGAAAAGAGCCAGTCTGACAGGTAGAGAGAAAAGATTTTCTTCCTGCTCACACACAGAACAGACCCTTCCTGCTGCCCACCCCTGCCACCAGCCTGGTGCTGGCCTGCTCCTCATCCTTCTTCTGAGACTGCTCAAAAAGGGGCTGAATGTGGTGGACCTGTTTCTTACAGTGTGGCTAAACTTCCCTGGGAAAGAGAGTTAGAGGATGGCAACTGCTAGAGACTTCCAGTCACTCTGGCTGTTTGCTCAGGAATCAGGCAGCGATTTCCAAGCCCTGGAGTTTTTTTGGAAGGTGCCTTGTACACCCCTCGTACCAAAAATGCCTGAGCCCCTTCTTCCCCAAAGAATCTTGTTGAGCATACCTGGGTCTTGGTAGATGTGTGAAACGTTGTGCTCAATGACAACCTCATGCACATTGGGGTCAGGAACAAGGAAAGATTTGTTGTAGGGAGGTTTGAACAGGTATGTCTCCTGGACACCATCTCCAAAATCCCACCTGGAGAAACAGGCAAACCATGTTATACAGCACAACAGCAGAATCACAGAAACTCCAGAGAAACTCTGGCTTTGAGGACAGGGCTGTGTTCTCCAAAAAACACCATAGGAAGCAGAATGCCAAGTGTCAAGGCAGCAGCTGTACTGAGAGGAGCACAGCACTGGCAAGAAGAGGAAGAACCCAAATTAAAGCAGTGTTGTGACACTTTAAATAAAAAGGATTTCAGCCTGAATTACAGGTGTGTGACTGATCCCCACTCACAGGGATTTCACATGAACTAAACAGCAGCTGGGATGGACCAGTTGGCCCCGGGAAGAGAAACTCTGCAGGCAAGGTAAGACACGCACAGAAAGATCCAAAGTTTGGGCAAGCAGCAAAGGACTCACAGGAACAGAGCCTCCACAGCCGAGTCCACGTGAACCCTGGCACTGAACTCCACGCTGCTGTTCTGGGGCAGCACTGGCAGGGCACCCACCACGCTCAGGTTCCTCATTCTGTTCATCATCTCCACTGTCACGTTGTAGTTGACCGTGAAGTTGCTGACGTGGTTGGAGGCAGTGAGCTGGGAAGGACAGAGGGACAAAGAATGGGTTTGGGGTCCCCTTGCTGCCCTCAGAGTGGGGCTGAAGAAGCACCACCAGGCAGGTGAGCAGGTCAGGGCAGAGAGAGTGGCCACATGTTCACCTCTACAGCCAGCCCAAGGAAGGGCTGGTGCTACAGCAAGAGGACAAGGAGGAGAGCTTCCCATCCTGAGGCTCCTCTGGCTCTGAACTTGCCAGCTGCCCCTTTGCCTGCTCCAATGGCCTGTGCCACCAAGGGGACAAGAGCCACCCAATTTCCTCAGGAGAGTGGCAGAAAAGTGGCTTCAAGCACAGCACAGGGATGGGAGAGGCTCATACAACCAAGCCCACCAAGTGCAGCTTCAGGATCCCGGTGTGGTGGGCACAGAGAGGGAGAGCAAGGCTGGGCAGAGGAGGGAAAGGGATGCAAGAGACTGAAGAGACATGACAGAAGTAGAGCAGAATCCTCACCATTTTCTAGGCATGTAACACTGACAGAGCATCTTCAGCTTCTCACCTGCAGAGAGCTGAGCTGCTGGCAGAGGGGTCCTTCAAACCCACTGGAACAGATCTCCTACCCCAGCAGGTAAGAGCAGCTCATGTCTGGGCTTCTGTGGATGTGCTGCACTGAACCCAGAACCCCCCAGGCTAACAGCACCTTGGCAGCTCTGCCAGTGAAAGCAGCCCAGGCCCTCAGCACAGTGCTTCACCCAGCAAATTAGTGCTGCACCAAGCAAATTAGTGCTGCACCAAGCAAATTAGTGTGAGCATGGCCTCAGGGCTGGGCTGGCGTCTGCTCAGGAGGCCAAGAGTCACCCTGAGAGCAGATCCAGCACCCTGGACCAGAGCAGACTCTGCAGGGCATGACACACGAAGATGTTCTGGCCAGAGATCAACTCTTGATCCACAACAGGCAGCTCCCTTGGCCCAGACTCTGCTCCATCCTTCAGGGGCCATGGCAAAACCCAGCGTTCCAGTCTGCCCCAGGAGAAAGAGAACAGGACACAGAACACAGGAGCTCGTGGGAGAAGCTTTGTCCTGCCTATGGAAGTCTTATGATGCATCCTGCCTCTGCCAGGTTCTGAATGCAGATTCCCTGCCTGCAGAGCAGGGACTCTCTGCTAATTCCTGCTGAGGGAGAGGTGGAAACACAGGCACCCCATGAACAGAAAGGGGAACTTGGAGAAAACAGGAGAAAGCAAAGAGGAGGACCACAGCACAGTAATGTAAGAATAGAGGAAACTATTTGCATTTGCAAGAGCAGCTCGGTGAGAAATAGCAGAGAGCACAGTGAAAACCTCAACTCAGCTCTGCCTTCACTCCCTGCTGCTTTTCCTGAGGAGTTTGTGGGATGAGATGGAAACCCAGGGGTGAAATGGTGTCATGGGAAAGGCCTTGGCTTACCGAAAGCTTGTACACAGCTGGGCTTTGGTAGATAACGTTGAAGACAACATTGTAAAAAGTGAAAGATGGCTTATCATCTACTGTCCATCGGAAAGTCACATCTGACCCAGCCTCCATCACAGGGATGTAGCTCTGAAAGGCACGAGAACATTTCACACTGAGGCAAGAGAAAAGCATGCCCAGCACTTCCCAGGAGATCTCCAGCTGAACTGGAGAGGGAGCAGAGCCAGACTGGGAGGCTCCCACACCTGCAGTGCCCTCAGAGCATGGCACAGAGGTGACAGATCATCTGTGGCTCTGCTGCTGCTGGAGAAATGCAGACCCTGACTCCATAAACCCCCAGCAGAGCTGGGAGCAAACCCCACAGTCCCTGCTCCCACAGCCCAGCACTCTGCTCTTGTGATCAGGTCCCTCTTGCTGACTAAAAAAACCTTCTGAAATCTTTGCAGAAACAGCCTGGCTTTAGCTACAGCTGTAAGCTGAGCCTCTGACCCTCATCCAGGGATGGTGCCTGACCCCAAGACTGAAGGGGCTGGACAGGGCAGGTCCCTCCTCACTCCAGCAGTGCCTCCTGAGCAGCCTGTGGCAGCAGGAAGGGTGAGACTGAGAGGTGCAGGCAGAGGAACTGCCAAAAGCAGCCAGAGCTTGTACAGAGCACTTGGGGCAGGTATTGAGCAGCTTCCCAGGGCTGTAGCTCTGGGGATGGGGGGCTGGAGAAAACAGCAGAGGAACTCCAAGACTTGGAGGGGTGACACCTCTACAGCTTCAGCCAGCTGGTAAAAGGATTTAGCAGAGCAAATCTGAACACCTCAGGGATCGCCTACCCAGACAAGGCAAAACAAGGTAAATACTGGCCTTTCCTACCACCTCTGGTGTCCTGGGGAACTGGACAGGCAGTGTTCCCTCACAGGAGGCACTGCCTTACCTCAGGGGCTCCAGGGGGATGTGCAGCTGAGCTGCCTTCCTGCTGGAGAGCACCGATGCTGGTGCCACATGCTGTGCCTGCAGCAGCGAGGGGCAGCACGGCCTGGCAGCTTAGCAGCAAGCAGTGCCCCACTCCCCTGAGCCAGACACACCCTGACACCTGCAGGGCAGGGCTAAACACACCGGGGATGGCTTCAGAGCAGCAGCAGCAAGCACTCACCACTCGTGTGTTCACCAGGACTCTGCTCTCGGGGTCGGGGGTGGCCCTCAGCCCGCGGATGGGCTCCTCCACCTTCACAGTGACCGTGATGTTCTGGGAGCTCACCGAGTTCTCTGCCACCAGCACGTGGGTGCTGACGCCCTCCCCGAGGCCGCCCAGCTGCACCACGGCAAACCAGGTGTCGTTGTTCTCCCTGGCACAGAGCGAGGCCAGCGCCGCCGGGCAGGTGGCCACGAAGGGCACGCTGCGGTTGTCCCCCAGCCAGGTGGCCGTGGCGTTGAGCCCCGAGGAGAGCTTGAGCAGCAGCGTGGTGTGGTTGGTGGGCAGGTAGACCCTGGAGCCCTGCGGGGCGGGGTGCAGGACGCGCAGGCCGGACACGCGGGAGGCCAGGAGGAAGCTGCAGGACAGGTTGGCACTGAAGAGCCCGTTGTCCACGCTGGCTCGGACCCTGTAGTGCCCAGGCTGCTCCAGCCCAGCGTTGTGGGGGCTGAGCACCGGCACCAGCTGCTCCTCGGCGTAGCGCACCCGTACAGAGCACAGGGTGCTGTTGGAGAGCCCCTGATCCATGGAGATGGGGGACTCTGCCCACCCAGAGGAGTTCCTTCTGTCCTGGGAGGTGGCACTGGGGTGGCACCGGAGGAACGAGCCCGGATCTGCGTTGTGCTGGATGCTGAAAACATCCCCAGCCCTGACAAAGATGTTTTCTTTTCTGAACGTGACCTACAGAGAGAGGAGAGGGTTTTGGATTAATGCTTCACGTTAAGAGCAGTCAGCACCCAACTCCTGCCCGGGCAAAATGCTGGATTTTCTGCCAGGTGGGAAGGAACCGAAAAGGTGCAGATCCCAACACAGCACGGGGAGACCTTTCACCACTTCACCCTCCTTGGCCTCTCTGAATCAAATGTGCCAACAGAGAAATCAGCTCTCTGCACCACCTCCACTGTGTTAATGCCGTGGGAATAGCCTGTGGAATCTGCACAACCTTTTCATGGAAACACAGAATGGTTTGGGTGGGAAGAGACCTTAAAGCCCATCCTGTCCCACCCCCTGCCATGGGCAGGGACACCTTCCAGCATCCCAGGCACAGGGGACAGCAGGGAGCCCATGGCCCGTGTGACACTGAGCACGTCCTTTCATTCCAATGGACTTCAGTGGCTCCATCTGCCACACGGGAACAACCCAAACTTACCCAAAGCCCTCAGGAGAAAACAGTCACTGCCTAGAGCAGTAAACACTGACCTGATACTGGGAAGAGGGGCCAGCTGGCACCATAAAGAGGACCTCCTTGAGGAGTTCATAGCTGGGCTGGCTGTCGTTGGGCTGCAGGGACCCAGGGGCAGGGCTACTGCCAAAGGAACTGTTGGCACACTCGGTCCCATTGCAGCAGTCGTTGTGGGATGAGCACAAATTTGTCAAAGGACACCACTGGAAACCAGGAGAGCATTCCAGCAGCGTCCAGTTCCCGTCATCCTGAGCGCTGGGGAATGGTTCTGTGGCACTGTTTCCCTCCTGGTAGTCTGGAAGAAGTGAAAGAGAAATCAGGGATTGCCACTCTGACAACACTACTAACGCACTTCTTTGCTCCAAATTCACCATTTTTTTCCATTTTGATGATGGCTCCACTCTTAGTAAAAGCTGCAACTGCAGCATATCCTGCTGCTACATAAACGTCCTGTTTTACTGGAAAAATCCACCAAGATCATTAAACCCAAAGTTGTCTCTTTTCCAGTGAGAACGTACCAATTTGCACTCAGAAAGGATCTGTGCTACAGCAAAAGCGAGTCCAAGTGAAAGCAAGAGTTGGCCTTGACATTGAAAACACATTAAGCAACTTTTCTGAAGTTAATGTTTCCATGTCAAAGTATCAGCTTGTCAGTGTCAAAAAAGATCCTTTAGTAACCAGCCAACCCCACCGCTACAACAAACATTCTGCTGCAGAATTAATTGTTGCCAAAACTGTGACTGTTGAGCTGTTGTACAAGGAATAAAAGGCTTTTTAGATTATCTCATCCATCAGGAAGAAATGGGCTCAGAAGAATGTTCTTCCTTGTTAACCCGTGGGGCCAGATGGACCAGAACACATTCCCGTTTGACATGTGTCTTCACAGAGCAAAAAGTACAGCTCAGAAGATTAATGAGCTTTTCCACATGGTCCCTTCACTCACATTCTCCTCATGCACTGAGAGAGGTTTCTCCCTCTCCTACTTTCTCCAGGATAACCACTTTCTCCGAGGCTGTGGATCCTGCACTTTGATCTCCTCAAAAAACAGAACCAAATCTCTGAGCCTTCAAGGGTCAGAGGACCAGAAGGGACACAAGGCCAGCCCCAGATCGATGGTGTCACCTCCAACAATCCCACAGGCATTGAGGAGAAGCCTCACCTTCTCCATCCATCAGTCTGTACACCTGGAACCTCACTTGGACGGGCTGGTGCAGCTCCTGTGTCACAAACTCCAGGGCAGTGAGAAACCCGTCGTGCCTGAAGGCCAGCTCTGGGAACTCCAGCACCTGCAGAACACGCACAGCTCTCACCTGCCCGTGTCCCCAGGGACCCCTGGGCAGCAGCAGGATGAGCAAAGCCCCCTCACCTCCTCAGCCTGCCATGGATCTGCCAGCACAGCCTCGCTCACGTTCCTCACGGCCTCGTCTGTGGCGAACTCAGCGTCTCCCTCAAAGTAGTTTTCGGCGTTCAGGAGAACTCCTGTTCACAAAGGAAATGTTGGAACAAAGCCCATGAGACTCAGCAGGGCCTGAGGCCATTCCCTTCACCCTGTGAAGCTGCAGCAGGGCTTGGACCACTCAGGAGAGCAGCAGCTCCAAAATCCTGCACCTTCCTTCTCCTTACAGGTGTCTTGATTTCTTTCTCATCCAGCACAAGTAACATTTTCATTTGCAATGATCAGCAATTTTGACTTCTAGGAACTGTGCAAGTAACTTTCCCTTCCAACAACTAATGATTTGCTTGGAATTTCTGAGCACCAGGTGCACCTTCTCATCCTCCCTGTGCCTCTGGACTTCTTGGGAAATGTGGCCATGACCAGCTGGTTTCCACCAGTGGCAAACAAACACTGGTGGCTCTCTCTGCTCCTCTGACCAGGCCAATGTCCCCTCTGGCCACGGCTTTTCCTCCTTATATAAATCTTTTCTCCTGTTTCATGTCCATTCTACTTCTCTTTCTTACTTCCTACACCGGTGTGGAAGATTTGGAAAGCTGAATAACCACAAACCTGCACAGCACATCACACCTCACCTAATCAACTTCTGAGCCACCCCAACACCTCCCAAAATACACAACGAAGGACACCAAGGCAGCACCACGGCCTCAGATGCTGGCAGCAGCAGAGATTGCTCAGATAACAAGGACAAGCTATTTCCTCAGATCTTTCCTCCTCTCTCTCCTTCTGCTCACGGCAAAGATTGGAGTAACCCAAACTCTTCCTTTTGGGCTGAACTTGAGTTTTTGGAAGCTGCGTTTTTGGGAATATAATCACAAATCACACTGATTCTGCGGTGATGCCCCAAAGGAGCCTCTCCCCGCACCCACAGCAGCGCCAGTGACGGGGCCAGCTGCCCACCCTGGGTGGCAGCAGGGCAAGCAGAGCCCACCTTGTGGCTTGTACTCGCAGACGTAGCTGTGCTTGGCCATGCACAGGTCGGTGTTGCACTGGCCCGTCGGGCCCATCCGCACGCAGTGGTCGGCGTTGGAGGGATGGGGCTCTCCTGGCAGCCAGTTCTGACAGCTCTCCAGATTAAATCCTTCCCCTCTCTGCTGCGCTCCAGAGCTTGCAAAATCGTTGAAGCCGATCCAGACATCGAGGCTCCTGCAAAAGGAAAAAAAAAAAAAAAATATAGGAAGGGGGAGTGGGGATTTCAGGAAATCGTGGGTATTAGAAAGAGCTGGGACAGCTGCCATCTATGGTTCTCTCTGAAAATAACAGCAGCTCCATTGGGGTGTCATGGGCTGCATTTCATGGAGAGTTTTAATTACTAAAGGGTTTCAGTATCCACTCCACCAGCAGAACCTCAGGAACAGCCCCTCCACAGCACAGCACAGCACAGCACTGCTGTCCTCCAGCCTTCCCACCTCTGTCACAGAGCCTGGTGAAGGTGGGCAGGCCCTGGCACAGGGTGCCCATGGAAGTGTGGCTGCCCCATCCCTGGAAGTGTCCAGGGCCAGAATGGACCGGGCTTGGAGCAACCTGGGATAGTGGAAGGTGTCCCTACCCATGGAAAGGGATGGAACTGGATGAGTTTTAAGATCCCTCCCAACCCAAACCATTCCACGACTCCATGATTCTGTGACCAGCAAGGTTGACTTGAGCCTCACCCCGCTCTGAGCAGAGCACTCTGTCACCAAATGAGCCTCCCAGACTCTGCCTCTTTTGAGTCATGACCCAAGAGGAATGATCTGGTCACACAGAACTGTCTGGGAAAGCTGAATCCCTAAGAAAACCTGTGCTTTTCCTGTGCAAGCCTGTGGGATTTACCACCAGTCAATTCTCCACTGCAGGTGGCACTGGCACCAGTGCAGGATTAAAGCTCAGCAGTGCCAGGTCTGGGAGTTCTCCTGGAGATGATGAGCTCCTCATCCACCACGGAAAGGGAGCAGCCAGAGGGGACAAGCAGAGGCTGGAGCACTGCAGGCAGCTGAACCCCACACACAGGGCACTGCCAGGCTCCTTTAAGGAGATGAAATGTCCCTGTCCCATCTGGAATCCCAGCAGAGATCCTGGTGGGAAGTGCTGAGAGGTCTCTCACAGCCACAAACAGCCTGGAGAGCCGTTTCTAATCACACCCAGCAGAAAGGGAGGCATTTGTTCCATATTAACTTCTCCATATTAACATCCTGCACTTTTCCAAGCTCTCAGCTCCTTCTCCACGTTCCCTCCTGCAGGTGGAAATCATTCCTGCCATGCCCTTGGCTGCCCCAGTGTGTGCTCCCAGGGTGGTACCATGGCTCTGCAAAGCAGACTGGGGAGATAACTGGTGGTAACTGGTGCCTCTCCACCCCCAGGCTGAAATGATTCATGAGGTCATGCTGAAAAATGATGACAAAAATAACTTGTTCCGTGAATCAGTAGTTTTCACTGCAAATGAGATTAAAAAATAAATAAGGGCTGTGTTCTGCTCCTGAACCACTGGCAGGGAATTAGGGAGAGCAGGGTAGGAAACCGCCTGCCTGCTGCCATCAGGAAAACTCAGCAGAGATTTTCCTTTTCTAATTCCAGCTATGATCTAACTGCAAGTCATTAGAAAAAAAATAAATCAAGAAGTAAGAAAGAAAATGAGTTACTAAAAGACAAGCTGCTGGCTGGCTCCCACCCTGCCCCAGTGCCCAGCCCATTCCATTGCAGGGGGGACAGGAGGACTCTGAAAACCCTTTTCTGAAGCAAGATGTGAGATCTCCTCTGCCTCTGAGGAAGGACTGAGCTGCCTTGCTGGGGCAGGAGGAGCAGAACAAGCCTGGGGAGGATTTGGAAGGGTAGAGGGGCTCTGTGCTGCCCAGGATGGTCCCATCCTCTGCTTCTGCAGGCAGGGAGGGACCAGCTCAGCACATGCTGCTCCTGGGGAGGCCATCCCACAAGAGCAGCAAAGGAGAGGAGACCTGCTCAGTGCCCTAATGGGAAACAGCTTCCTGCTTCTGCCATCTTCCCCTACGAAAATATGGAAGCTGCATATTCCAAAATCCTGCAGCTCGGCCCATTCACCTTCTATTGCCAGGGAAATCACATCCTGGAGCTGCCTCCTTCATGTTTATCTGCATGGATTAATAAAATAAATACATGGACTGGAGGGGGCTGGGGAGCAGAGGGCCATGGGGCAGCAGCTGGGGAACAGCCTCGCTCCCTCGCAGCTCTCGTGATTCCCGTGCGCCGCAGCCCGGCAGCTCCACACGCGATCCCTGCCCCATCCCAGCACCCAGGAGCGGCTCCCAAGCCGTGCACGGGGCCAGCCTCCCCTCCCCAGAGCAGGGAACACGTGTTTGCAATCTCAGGACACAGCCCCGTGTGAAAGGGAACAGGGCACGGACACGAGTTTGGGAAGCAGGGGCTGTCAGCCCTCGAGCGGGAGCGTTCGAAGCCCACGTCACACGCAGCTGTTCCCTTCCATGTGCTTTCTGGGATGTGTTTGTGAGGAGCCCATCTCCCACAGCTGCAGCTGTGAGTGCTGACAAGGGCTGTCAGGCCCTGAGAGCTCTCCTGGTTGTCCTCCCTCCTCCGGAATGACTGGCTGGAGAAAGGGCACCCAGAGGGGCGGATTTAATCAAAGGCTGACACTTGCAGCACTCTCTGTTTATAAAGCCCAGTCCTGAGGTGGAACAGATGCTGCTGGAGGGGAGCACTGCTGCTTCCCAGGATGAGAGACAGGAGGGGAGAGGGTCTGGGCTTTGGGCTGCAGCCTAAGGGCACAGGATCCCTTTTCACATTCCAGAGGCATCCACAGGCACACACGGGGCACAAGAAGCCCCCCAATGTCTCAATTCCCAGTTGTGATTTCCAGCTGTTCTGCCCCATTCCTCTTCTTCCCTCCACAGCCTTAAAGGAAAGAAGCCAAGTCCAGCAAGGGCTCGAGCTCTGCTCGTTCCTCCTCTCTGCTCAGCAGCCTCACCCCCACCATCTCCTCCTGCTCAGATCCCTGTGCAGATGTGCCCTCAGGAACCCAAAACCTGTCCCTGGGTGATGCCAGCGCTTCCCCTCCTCACTCACCTGATGACATGAGCCACCAGGAAGCTCTGGATGTCGGGGCTGCTGACAAAAGCCAGGTCCCCATTGCCGAGCTCCTGGCAGTGCCGCTGTGCCTCCAGCCACTCCGCCTTCTCCACCACCAGCTGGTAGCAGTGGTTATTCCCCGGGAAAACCAAGCCCTCAGGGGGGCACATGGGGTGAACTGCTGCAGGAAGAACACAAGGGTGATGTCCTCTCCAGGGGCCCAACACACCCCAACCCCAGCAATGCCCCAGCCCTGATGCCAACAAACCCCATCGCTGTTAAAGAGCAAAACACTGCCAGGAGTGCCCAGAGCAGCCATCCCTCAGCCCTCAGTGGCAGGGGACACAGAGGGGACACCCAGGAGCCAGTGCCAGCCACCCCAGCACCCCAGGGAGCCCTGCTCACCCCTGGCCAGCTCTCCAGGCTCTGCAGTGATCCCGTAGAGCACGGCCAGCCCGGTGCCGCCCCTGTTGCGGATCCGGATGTCCAGGCTCTCGTTTGCCACCACCAAGGAAGGACATTGCAGCTCCAGCTGCTGGGGTGAAGCCACCACCTCGATTTCTGCCTGCTGGGACAGCACCCTGGAGCCCAGCAGGACGGTGGCAGTGACGTTGTACTGCCCAGGTAAAGCGTAGCTGTGCACAGCTGTGTGTCCAGTGGTGTTGAGGACCTCGGTGTGGTCCCCAAATTCCCACAGTAAAGTGCTGACAGCAATGGGAATACTGACATTGAAGAGCACGGGCTGGTGCAGGCTGTACCGGGGCTGGAGCCCTGTGAAAGACACAGGCAGCTGTGCCTGGAAGGGCAAGGGGACGAGTGAGGGGCCACCACAGCCCTGCCCAGACAAATGCTCAGTGCAAAATGGCAAACAGCCGGAGGAAGAGTTTGTTTCGTGGGCAGTTCCACACAAACACTGCCCCTGGGAGCTGAAAGCCCCATATTCCTGCTCTTGGGAGTAACAGAGGGCACTGCAGGTCTCCTCAGTGAGGTTCCCAGGGTGGACAGACGTGAAGAGGATGACAAGCTCAGCTTCTTCGGTGTGGTTGCCTGTCAGACACGTGATGTATTGAGCTCCTGCAGGACAGAACAGAAGATCCTCTTGCAAAACAGACTCTGGGATGCCATGGATTGCTGAGACCCTCCAAGAGAACGACCCCACATTCCCAGGAATGGAATTCTCCTGCTCAGCTCCCACTCTGAGCATTTCCTTTTTTGAGACTTGCCTGGGAAGTCTTTAATCCCCCAGCAACAGTTTCCAAACTCTTTATGCTAATTAGTGATGACAGAAATAACAAGCCAGTCACACAGATTTATGGAGCAGCAGCACTCAGTAAATAACAGAGGGCTTTGGAGAGCCTGACACTCCCATGGGACATGGAGCCACTGAGTCTGACACTCAGAGGAGCCCACAGGACTTGCTACCAAGTGAGACCACGACAAAAGGGTGTCCTTTGGTAGTACCCTGGCTTGGTCAGTGCAGAATATTTCACCATGTGCTGTCTGGCACCTCCAGCAGCAAATCCAAAACCAAACACCCTTGGGCAGTGGCACACTGGGGACACAGGGGAGACACTGATGGATCCTTCACCAGGCCCACTCCCTGAGGCACCTTCCTGCATGGGGACAGCCAAGAGCTTCCCTCCTCACAGGGCAATGTGGTGCTGCAGAGGAGGGCACTGCCAGGCCCACGGAGGGTGCAGGGATGCCCACGGGAAGGATGCACAGGGACAACACAAACTGGGACAAGGAACAAGGACACACACAGGCATGGACACAGAGCCAGGACAGCTCCAGGCCCAGAGGAACAGCTCATTCCCTTGAGTGTCATCCTCCCTCTCTGGCTTGCAGGGGCTGGGACGTTTCCCTGCCACAAACACCCAGGCAGGGCCTCTGCCTCGGCCTCTGCCCACGCGGCCCCGCCACGTTTGCGCCGCTGTTGCTGCTGGTTGCTACAACATCTCCCCCAAACATCTCAACAGCTCCAGCCTCGTGTGATCTTCCCAGATCAAACCCATCCAACTGTCCTCCACGGCCTTCCTGCAAATGCTGAGCCACTTCTCCTAAGAACAGTCCCCGGAGAGGAGCACGGCACGGGAACTGCTCTGTTTTCCACCACCAGCCTGGTCATTCTTCATCCCCTGCCGGTCACTGAGAACTGTCAGGAGCTGGCAGGCTGTCCCAGCCTACTCCCATTACACTGAATTACCCAGAAGGCAGCCTCACATTATTGTTTCCACACTGGCCTAAAGTAGTTCAAGAGGGAACAGCTAATTATCAAGAGCAGTAACAGCGCCAAGTGTTTTTCCCTTTGAAAATCCCTGCGAGATGCTGCAAGCTGGGGTAGCTTTTCCAGGGGAAGAGGAACAATCACGACCTGGATTTTGATCCTGGAGAACACTGTGCCTCACCAGGCAGCTCAGTTGGCTCCCACCAGCTCTGGGTCCCTCAGACTCATCTCTGCATCTTCCTGTCACACAGCTCTGGGTGCTCATCCCTGCATCCTCCTGTCACACAGCTCTGGGTTCCCATCCCTGCATCCTCCTGTCACACAGCTCTGGGTGCTCATCCCTGCATCCTCCTGTCACACAGCTCTGGGTTCCCATCCCTGCATCCTCCTGTCACACAGCTCTGGGTCCCCATCCCTGCATTCTCCTGTCACACAGCTCTGGGTGCTCATCCCTGCATCCTCCTGTCACACAGCTCTGGGTCCCCATCCCTGCATCCTCCTGTCACACAACTCCCAGATTAAAGGAGATGCCTGCTGCCTGCCACAGGCAGCCCTTGCTTTCCCTCCCTCTCTCTTTTTCCAGAATAACTGAACCTCCAGGCAGGATTAGTTTTCTCAGGGCTCTCCCTTTTCCAGTGAATCATTTCTCCTGGCCAAGCAGTCAGTAAAATCCCCCGGAGCAGGTGGCTGTGGATCAGGGCAGTGCTCATTCAGCACTCCCAAAGTGCAGCCCTGCCACCTGCAAAGACCCAGCTCAGCCTGTCCTTGGTGCCATCACCTCCCTCGAGGTTTCAGTGCTTCAGGTCAGCCTGTTCAAACCCTGGGGGAATGAAAGCCTGAGGCTGCAGGTCATGGAGCCAGTCCTGGGGTGTCTGCTCTGTGATCAGGGCTAATCTCAGCCCTGGTGGGACTGCCTTGGTCCTAAAGGCACCAGGGCACAGACTGTGTGACCAAAACTTGTTGAATTAGATTAGAACTGGGCACTCAAGGTCTGAAGAGGCCCCAGCTGCCCCTGAGCCCATCACTTCCATTCAGCCACCTCCACCCCCAGCCTTTCCTTACCACAGGTGGCATTGGGGAACAGGACATCGAAGAGGGACAGGTTGGCCACCTCAGGGGGGTGGGCACATCTGGTGTCCGACGCCTCAAGGACTCTCACTTTTCTGTCTTCCACCCAACGGGGCAACCAGGACAGTTTGCAGTCACAAACAAATGGATTCCAACTTAAGTTTCTGTCAGAGGGAGATCAGAACAAGTTAGGGATTAATGTGACATGTGCTAAGCCTTAATTACAGCAGTGTGCTGAGCCCTCCCTGTTCCCATCTGTGCCACTCCACTGAAAGGCTTTGGAATAACTGGGAGAGGAGTTAATGAATAGGGAATCAAGCAATAATTAATGTGATTTTTCTGGAGGATAGAATTAGGCAAGTACTCCAAGTACTTTTTTAACTCTACAAATAATTGGTGCAATTAGAAGCAAATGACAGACACAATCATATATCTAAAATAATCTGCCAGGCAAGAGCCCCAGGGTGTGAGGGCAGCTCCTCCTGCTCGGGAGAGAATTTAAAAATGGGAGCCCCATTAAAAAATAGCTAAGGGAATAAAATTGATCTGTCAAAAAAAAGAAATGCAAAGTCAATGATAATCTTTCCATGTGGCAGTTCAGTGAAAAGAGAGAAACTTTAATTGCAGCTGAGCTTGATCCAAATTACAGCCTTTGGCACTCAGCTGTGGGGAGGACAGAGCTGGAGCCATGTGGAGCTGGTGCCAGTGGGGCTGGGGCTTTGCAGGGCTCAACCCCCACCCTGGGGCTGAAAGCATCACTTTGCCACCAGGCTGAGCAGGGACAGGCTCCCCAGGACCCAGCCCTGGGTCTTTGTGTCTTTCCAGAGCCATTTGTGAGCCCAAGTGCCAAGCTGAGAATGCTCTTTGTGTCCTGTCCCCAGGGACAATGTGGGGCTGAGCTTTTCTCTCATTTGCCAGGAGGGTCAATCCCTTGGCTCATCCAGAGGCAGAACTGCCATTTCTGCTGTGACTGCAGGGATCTCTCCTAGAAATGTGGGGCTTCCCCTCACCTCCCTTCACAGAGCATGGAAAGACTTCAATTAAAAAACAAAACCTAAAAACTCAAATCACTTAAGGACAACATATTCCAGTGACTGGGACACCTCGGTCAGGACCTACCGTGCTGCAGGAATCACTGGATGCTCCAGCCCCGAGGTGTGACCATGCAAACAGGACAGGGTGACCCAGAGAATGGTCAGAGACAAGAACCTCAGCAGAGCTGGCGTGGGAGAGAAGCCAGGAAGACAAGAAGGCAGCAGCAGAGGTTGGAGATACCCAGGAGACAGACAAAGAGTAGGAAGAGGTCAGGACTGAAGGACAACAGGACCCAGGAGCAGGACACAGCCTGAGGAAGGAACTGGAGACACCCCAAAAAGCAGCTGCTTGGGTGGGCACATGCCCAATATCTCTCCAAGTCAGCACAGCCTCCCACCCCATGGGGAAAGGAAGGGATGTTTCAAGGAAAAGTCCAAATAAAGAACTGGGAAAGAAAGAAGATCAACTTACATTTCACTTAAATTAAATAAATTATCAAATATTCCATCTTCTAATGTAGAAATCTGGTTGTGGCTTATATCTCTGTAAAAGAGAGAAAAGTTCCTCATGTTAGAAGCAAATTCCTCATCACTGCAGCTTTTCCCTGTGAGGCTGGGCAGGCCCTGGCACAGAGCACCAGAGAAGCTGTGGCTGTCCCTGGATCCCTGGGAGTATCCAAAGCCAGGCTGGATGGGGCTTGGAGCAGCCTGGGACAGTGGAAGTTGTACTTTAAGGGCTTTAAGGTCCCTTCCAGTACCAAGAGACATCTTGTGCTAATTCCCCTTCTCTGGGTCAAACCCTGCCCAACCCCAAATGCCAGTAATTCCCAAATCACTGAGCAGCTAAAGGCCTCAGGGAAGGAGCCCATGGCCAGGACCACGGGGGGCTCAGGAGATGAGGTGGAGCAAGAACAAAGCAAACCAGTGCAACACGAACCAGGGCCCAGCTCAGCTGTACTGGGGGGCACTGGGAGGACTGGGGGGCACAGCAGGTACTCACAGCTTTGCCAGCGAAGTCAGGCTTCTGAACAGCTCAACATCTAAACCACTGATCCTGTTATTGGAAAGATTCCTAGGGAAAGAAAAAAAACCACAAAACAAACAACATTTTCAGCCTTTGTTCAACCCCTTTTTGTCACACCTCCATTACCAGACCTCAGAAGAGCCTCTCTCCAAACTCCAGCCAGAACCCCGACTGGAACCGTGGTGTGTTGAAGGCAGAGCATTTTTCCCAGCCAAAGAAAACACCTTTCCCAAAACCATAAAGCATTTGCTGCTCATATAACCTGTAAAAAAGAGATCAGGAGTTCCAGGATGTGCTCCCACTCTGCAGCACACCTGGAGCAGTTACACCATGCCACATGAGGTACTAAATGTGATGCATCCTCTTAAAAGGTGTTCAAGTCTAATCTATATTCAAAGAAGTCATTAAGAAGTACTTTAGACTCAAGTAGTAATTAACTCAGAGGAAAATTGATGATGAACTTCCAAGTGTGTATCTCGTGCCAAAGCCCCGATCAGTAATTACACAATGGATGCGTCAACTCTACGCTTTAAACATCTTTTTGTCTCTCTTTGGAAAATCTTAAAATGGAAGAAGAAGCAACAAAGAATATTTTCCATTTGAAATCAGGACAGATTCTCATTCTAAAGGAACACTGTTTTTAAAAAAAAAAAAATCTCCAGTTGCTCCCAGTAACACCAACAGCTCATCCAAACCAAACCTTCCCTGCCCAGCCCAGCTCTCTCCTCACCCATCATCTTCCTCCCTAAATTTAAATTTCAGTCAGAGAAGAAGTGAAAGTTTCGCTCATCACCCTCCACTTGTTCCCAATAAACTTCACTATTTGTTTTCAGAAAAAAATCTCCTTTGGCCTAAACTTTCCTTTAGCAGCATCAAAACACTTACTCCAAGCCCATGTGATGGTTTTTATCCTTCATGGATTTCTGGCTGAGCTCCCAGGACAGGACAGGGCTGGACACATTTTGCCATCAGAGCCGTTCTCCTGCCATCTCCTTTCTCACCTTTTCTCCTATAAACATCTCCTCTCATTTCTCCTGGCTGTCTCACCTGTTATTTCTACCCCTTCATCAATTATTTCTTGGTTTGATCTGACATTTAAACTTCATTTATCCAAATGAAAATAATTCCGCCAAACTGGCAGGAAAATTACATATGATTCCAGGAAACTGGGGATAAGTAACAGGGATGGATGTCTCTTTAGAAGGTTTATTTTCCCTGATTTTGCTGTCTGGGAGTTCTTTGCCAAGCTGAGAGTGGATTCAGAAGCGTTCACAGCAATACCAATACAGAAGTCCAAGAAATGTGCAAAATAGAGGCTCAATAAATACATTAGAAAAAGGACGTTAACGAAAATATCTGATCATGACAGTGTCTCAGAGCAGCTGGGACAGCAGTGGAGGAGCACAGAGCATCCCTGGCTGAGCCACACCCTGCACAGGGGACAGCAAAGTCACCCCCAAACCTGCTTCCAGCTCCCACTTGGAAGAGAAGCACAGAGACAGCTGGGACTGGAACCCATGTGCTGCCAGCCAGGACAGACCCTTCCAGCTCCACTTCTCCTCGAGCATTTTCTGGACACTGAACCCCTCTGTCCCTACTGGACCTGTGTGGGGAAGGACCAGAAGGACCAGCCCTTCAACCAGCCACCTTACAGGGAGAGCAGCACAAATATTTCCCTTCTCCTCTGAAATACCTGGAAGTCGCCCATTTCAGTTTTTAGGCAGCACCTCAAGTCCAAGGAAAGGAAATGGGAGTTTGAGCTCAGATGCCTTCCTGCTCCTCGCCCAGACAAGCAAAACCTCCAAAACAAACCACTCAGCTGCCACAAAAACAGGGCTCTGCCATTTCCAAGAGCCTCTTCCAAAGTGCTCCTTGGCCGCAGGGGCGAGGGGAGCTTGGGAAGGTGTCAGGACACTGGGATCCTGTCTCTGGGGTGCCAGCACTGCTGTGTCTCACTGCTGCAGAGGGCTCCTGTGCCTTGCTCCCCTTTATCTGCTGATAAAGGAGCTTGGTTGGCATCCTGCACACTCCACAGCCCAGCTGTGACCAGCTGAGCTCACCCACCCCACCACCCTGACCCACAGCCCAGATGTTCCACCTCTGGCATTCCCAGGGGAGAGCTGGGGCTCAGCTCCAGAGGGTGAACCCCTGGGGGCTGCAATTAACCCAAGCCCTGACACTTTGTCACTTCACTACAGCTCAGATGATCCCAAACCCTTGGTTCCCACCTGGGAACTGGCTGGCACCAGCTGGCACCCACTGGTACCAACAAAACAGGGCAATTCCAATTGCTCCTTCTTTGCCTTCATGAGGAACTGGTATAAAACATCTCAGTTTTCACCCTCCCTGACCTCCTGGCTGCAGGTCCTGCAAGGGAAGCAGAGCTCCTGTTGACAGGACAGCTGGGAGAAGTGAGGAATGGTGGATCCAGCACCTGCCACCTCCAGCTGGGAGCCAAGGAGCTGCCTTCTCCCACTGCTCCCTCTACAACATGCATGGAAAATCATCTTATGCCTTCCTGGCATGGGAGGGGTGACTGGGAACCAAGCTGGGCTGCAGAGAAAAAAAAAAACAAAAAACAAACCAGGAAATATTGAGCAATAAAAGCCAAGGCAGAGGCTGTGGGACAGAGCTCAGCCTGGCTGTACCACAAACTGCCACGACTTTATTTCCCCAGCCCACTGCCAGGCCCGAGGAAATTCAGAGCAGGTTGAAAGCAGAGCTGAAGCCAGCAGCAAACAAGGCTCTCCATTGACATTCTCTGCACACACAGCCCGACGCCCTCCTCACAAGGAGAAAGAAAAACGTCGTTTCCTGCGGCTCAGGGGACTTCAGGAACGTGCTGTGCCTCCTGGAAAAGGGCAGCCACGAGCCACAACTTCTCAGTCCTGCCTCAGTTTCCACAGCTGTAAAAATGGAGCCATGAAAGGTTGTTCTGTGGGACATGGGGCACCAAAACTCACCAAGAGCTCTGGTACAGGACAGGAACTCTGCTACTGAGAGCTCCCCACATTGCCACGTTCCACCTCCCAGCCCAGCAAAGGGAGAGATTCAAACACTTCTGGATGAAGCTTTGGGAAATCAGGGAATATTTAGCAATGAGGGCATCAACCTGAGCCTTGGGAGCCTTCAGCTCCATCGCAGCCCTGCTGGGACTCCTGTGTGATGCTGGGTACATCCCTGAGCCTCTCCAGAGCTGAGGATACCCACAGCCCACCTCAGAGCCAGGGTGAGGATGAATCCATCACAGACACCACCAGCCCCACCTGCTGCCCATGGGCATGGCGAATTCTGGGGGAAAAGGCATCAAGAACTGGCTCCTTTCTCAGATGGAAGATGATGGGAACAGGAGGGCTCAGTGCCCATTGTGGGAAGCAGGAGGGCTCAGTGCCACCCACCCCATCCCTCCCCGATGCTCAGAAGCCCCCTCAGTGCCAGCCCAGGGGTTATTCCTGCTGTGGCCAGGCTGGTTTTGGGCACTGCTGTTTGCTCCCTCATCCCACAGAACATATAATGCTCGGCAGGGTATGGGTGGCCCCGCTGCCAAGCCTGATGTCATCCCCTCATTATGTCATTTGTGGGCCCGCTCTGCCTCCATTTCACAAAAAGGGAGGGAGAGAGAGGGAGGGCAGAACTTCCCCAGCCCTTTTGGTGCAGGGAGCTCTGCCAGAACAGTAATGGGAAAAGCATCCAGAGTCGGAGAAGTGTCTGAGTGAGAGGAGCCCGTGTGGCTGGGGCAGAGCACAGCTCAGGAAAGAAGCTCCAGGTCTGTAAGGCACCATCGAGGCTGAGTTTCTGAGGGGCAGCAAAGCTCCAGAGGGGCCAGGGAAAGCCCAGCAGTGCTCTCATTTCTTACCCCATCACACAAGTTGTGGCTGCCCCATCCCTGGAAGTGTCCAAGCTTGGACAGGGCTTGGAGCAACCTGGGACAGTGGAAGGTGACCCTGCCCACGGCAAGGGGTGGGGCTGGATGGGCTTTAAGGTCCCTTTGAACCCAAACCATTCCAGGATTCTGTGAAAAGCCAGGCTGCACCGCTCCACACCCTGTGAGCAGTGAGAACAAGGGACATGTGAGATGGCTGGTGAGACACAGCAAAGCCCAGAGCTTCCAGAGCCTTCCATCACCTGCCAGATCCACAAACTGCCCAGGAGATGCCCAAAAGCTGCCTCCCACGTTGCCATGGCAAACACTTCCCTGTCTCCAGGAACAAAAGGCAGCTCGGAGCTGATCCTGCCTGACACACAGAACAGACTTTCCAGAAAAGAGCAGGAAAAACTCTGTGTGCTTTTGCCTGCCTGAGCCAGGAAAAATTACAGGGTTTTGCTGATCAGATTCCTTTTTTGCCTTCGTCTTTTGGCTTGCACCTCTCCAAGGAAGCACAGCAGAAAAGCAGCAGCACTCGTGTGCCGAGGTGAGGACAGAGATTATTCCCACAAATGGTTGTGGAAATCTGAAAAAACCACGGATTTTCCTGTGTGCTGGGCACAGGGAGCAATGCCTGGCAGGAACAGCCTCACAACTCTCCTGCACCAGGAGTTCTCTGCCTTTCAACACAGGCAGGAGGAAAGGCTCCTGGAGATCTTCACCCCTAGTTACTGATTTCAATCATGCTGAAGCAGGGATTTACTTTCCAAGGCAAAAGGATTCCAGCTCCAGCACACAGCACCTCCAAAAGCTGCAGCCCAGCACCAAGAGGAGCCTTTCACTGGTGGCAGGCAGCTGTGAGCACCCTCATCTCCCCAAGGCTGTCCCAGCACGATGACAATTTATTTGTTCATTCTGAATTCATGAGTTCCAAATGCTGGCCCAAGTCCTTGGCTCTCTCTGAGGAATTTGCCCCAGAAGACTTTTTCACAAAAAAAAAAAAAAAAAAAAATCCATCTAAAAATGGAATGTTTTTCTTCCTACAGCAAAATCCTGATTGTTGATATGAAATGCAAGGCGAGATGAGCATCTCTGCAATGTTCTGTACACTCTGTGCTCTCCTGAAGAGAGCAGAGCACTCCCAAAATGCCCTCCCAGGGCAGCAGTGCCAGGAGCAGACCCAGATGCCTCTCCCAGCTCCTGCAGGACCACGAGGAGGTCACTCCATCACCGTGGGCTCCCTGAGCACAGAGATGGAGCAACACTCCTCCCTCACCTCACAGCCTTGCCTCATCCTGCTCAAGCCTCTCCCTGAGCATCAGCACAACAAAACCCTTGGATTTGCAGGAGTAAATCCAAGGCTGAGGCCACAGGCTCTTCACAGCTCAGGAAAAGGGGCTGTGAGAGTCTGTGCTCCGAGAATCAGGGAAAAGAGTGAGCTGAGAGCTCAGGACACCCCAGGTGACACAGTCCCTCCTACACTCCCTCTGCTCCTGTGCCTCAGTCCTGGAGCAAACAGAGGAGGTGAGGCTGCAAACACCTGCAGGATGCACAGCCAGGGGACCCCCATGACAGCCAGGGGATCTCCATCACAGCCAGGGGACCCCCATGACAGCCAGGGGGACCCCCATGACAGCCAGGGGATCCCAACCACAGCCAGGGGACCCCCATGACAGCCAGGGCATCCCAATCACAGCCAGGGGATCCCAACCACAGCCAGGGGGCCCCCATCACAGCCAGGGGGATCCCCATGACAGCCAGGGGACCCCATCACAGCCAGGGGATCCCAACCACAGCCAGGGGGATCCCCATCACAGCCAGAACATCCTCACAAGAGCCAGGACACCCCTGTCATGGCCAGGACGCCCCTGTCATGGCCAGGGCATCCCAGCCATGGTCAGGGCATTCAAACCACAGCCAGGACACCCCCAGCAAGGTCAGGACGAGCCCTCCCTCCAGGTGGGAGCTGTCTGCAGAGCAGCTGTGGCTCCAGGAGCAGCTCCTGGCATCCCTGCAGCCAGCAGACATTCCCAAATATGGCCCTGGAGGAGGGATGGAGGCACGGGAACAAAGGGGATGTGTTACCTCATGCAGCGATGTCATGCTCTGGGCAGGGCTGTGCTGCAGCCATGGCATGGTGGGCTCCATCCCTCTCCCCACCAGGCTAGGGGGCTGCCAGGGGGCTCCCAAAATCGGGGGCTCACAGCTCAGCTCCTCTTACAGGTTATTCTTGCACTGAGCTGGTTTCATCTGCATGTTCTCAACACCCAAACCACAGAGCCAAAGGTGAGAGGGGCATGGGGGTGTCACCAGGAGATGCCAGGAAGGTGCTCCAGAGGGACAGGGAGGTGGATACAGGGATGGGCACCGTTCTGAGAGGTCCCTCCCACCTTCTGAGCCATGGGAGTGACCAGGAGCTGACACTGGCTGTGGTCCTTCCCTCACTGCCAAGAGGGGACTTGGTGTGGCACAAACAGAACAAGGAAGAAACCTCAGCCCTGTGACACCACGGCAAAGGACAGGAACAGCTGAGACCTCCAGCCTGGGAAAGCAGCAACCCAAACACTGGAATCAAGCTGCTGTCCACAATTAGCGCCGCACGTAAATGAGCTGTCTGCGGCTCCAGCCAGGGAAATGTCAGCCCTGCAAACACTCATTTGTTTCATGGAAAGTCTGCAAAGCAACCAAAGATGTGATAAATCCAAGGATCTTCCCAGCACACGTGGCAGAGCTCAAGCAGATCCTATGAAGACGCCTGCAGCCCAAAGCCAACTGCTTTCCATGCAGATCCTCACTTCTCTCCCCAAAACATCTCTGTCCCCACATCCTGTGGCACTGTGTGCCAACACACAGCAGCTCCAGTGCCCAGCTCTGGTCTCCTGAAATCCCAGCATGTTTCCAGTGCTGGGAGCCCAGGAACTTTTGATTTTACCAAAAAAAGGGAGCCCTCTGGAAGCTGTAATTTAGGGATTACACAGCTGAGCTCCTCAGTGCTTAACCTTCCTTACACAAAATGAAGAGTTTTCAATAAATGTTTAGGTATTACTGATATTAATTCACCATTGGGACAGGGCATGGCGCAGATAATCTTTGTGTCCTGGTTTTTTATTACTCAATTTGTATCTATTTTATAAGTGAGGCTTTTCCTTGGACAGCTGTCCTCCAGGGATGTGAGAAACAATAAAACCCCCAATGCTATTCAGTCCCAGCACTGTAAATTCTGCAGTACACAAGAAAGGAGCCACAGGCAGGGTTCACAGGAGGCAGGAGGCTCGGGATAACACTGGACTGATCACAGGGATGTGGCACTGAGCTGCCAAGGGACATGGAGAACTCCAGGAAGTCTTCTCCAAAGCACGTGTCCCATCTGCAAACTCTGGTAAAGTCTGAATGGTAAAGTTCCTTGGAAACCTTCTGGTTTTGTGTTTTGTATCCCAAAAGGAACAGGGGAACAATTTGGGCATCACTGGTACAGAATGAGAGCCACAAACCAGGCACTGCCTGATCCTCCAAAACACGGGGAGAGATCTGTAAAAACCTTCATGCCACTTCTGAGCTGAATGCAGAGCACAACCCAGCTGAGAGAATGTGAGACTGATAAGGCAGTATCAGATCAAAAGCAATTTCTTCAAAGAGCTGGGAAATAATTCTCCCATTTCTCACACAGGAACAGTCAGTGCGTTGTCAGGCAGCACAAACAAAGGGAAAACAAAGCCACAAGCAGCAAAACACAGGAGACCAGGGAATTCTGGAATGGTTTAGGTGGGAAGAGACCCTCAAGATCATTCAGTTCCATCCTGCCACAGGCAGGGACAACTTCCACTAGCATAGGTCGCTCCAAGCCCTGGAGTTCACAAAGGATTGAGGGTTTAGGAGAAACAGCAGCCAGGCAAAACCTCTTGTGGCAGGTAAAGCAGACACACAGAGGGCACAGGAAAGTCTCATGGCCAAAGCCACGAGGTGGCTGAAGGACAGTGTCACCACATCCCCGACCCCTTCCTGCTCAGGATCTCCCGCTGCTGGAGCAGCACAAAGCTGAGCAGACCAAACTGAAAGGGGTTTTTGGCCATTTCCTCCTGAGCCCTTTGAAAAGTCTGAGCTCCAGGTGCTGTTCCCAAATTCCCCAGCCTGTACCTGCTGCAGGCACATGGAGCACATGGATGGGGATGGCATCAGCCTGGCAGCACACAGACCTGCCAGGACCCACCTTGACCCACCTTGGTGCTGATACAGACACAGCCTCCCATTCCCCCTGTCCCCAGACCTGGACTGTCCCTTCCCAGGGCAGCTAATGCTCCTCAAACCTTTCCCCTTCACAGCTGATAGTCCCAATCTGTTCAATCTTTAGCTAACAGCTCCCTCCAACACCTCCAAGTTTTCCAGGTTCCTGGGTGGTTGCTGAAGAAAAACGGTTTTGTGTCTATTTTAGCCCTGTCTGTCACTCGATTTTCATCTGCAGTATGTTTTACCAACAACATTCCATTTAAGAGGCTCCCCATTTCAGGCTCTCACCAACATCCTTCAGCTCCAGCATGGGATGTTCCCTTAAAACACTGATGGGGAAAAGGACAAGAAGAAAGGAAAACCCACTCAGGTCCAGACCTGGCAGAGCATTGTCAGCAATGGAGACCAACTTTGAGCAGGATTTTGCAGCACAGCCTGTGCTGGAGAGCTGATGAGCCTCTTGACTGACTTTCTTCCTCCCAGAGGGAAAACTGGTGGATTTGGGGCCGTCAGATCAGTACTTGATAGGTTTAAAAATAGCCCAAAGTAAACGGCGCTGCTCTGTGATGCTGAGCACAGCCCTGAGTTCACAGCCACTGCCTGTGACAGAAAATCCCCAGAGCAGGAGAGCTGGGAGCAAAAAGCAAAGCACAGCTCGTTCAGACCCCCAGCCAAACCACGGCTGCAGCACAACCCAGTTGTGTTTTCCCTGTAGTTCTCATGTTAGAGCTGCTTCCCATGGGTTATCCCAACAATTCAAACATGGCAAATCATGGGATTCCACACACCCAAGCAGGCAGCTCCCAGCCTCCTAGAGGATGTTCTCATCTCACATGAAGACTCTGAGAATCATTGAAAAGTTTGGGTTGCAAAGGACCTTAAAGACAGGACAGGGCTTGGAGCAGACTGATCTAGTGGGAAATGTCCCTTCCCATGGCAGGGGGTTGGAACTGGATGGGCTTTAAGGTGTTTTCCAACCCAAACAATCGTTTGGATCCAGTCTCTCATTCTATGAAACATTCTGAAGCCAACATTTAATCCCTTTAATATCTGTAGTGTTGATTTCTTCATTCCAATCCCTGACAAATACATGTGACATCGAGTCAAACTCAAAAATCTGACTCGGAATTCAAATTCTGACTTCTTGCAGAAATCAGATGTGTATTACATCAGCGTCAGCATCTTCTGCTCCTCCATCTGCAAAGTTACTTAAAAGGCAGAGGTTTGGGAGATCTATTTTCCATAAGTGGATTTTCCATGTTGACTGCCACTAATTACACCATCCCCTTTAATTGTTAGTTAATGCCATGCTAGGCACAGCATTGCTTCTCCCTGGGACAGAAAATCAGGACATTGGGCTGATGAATGTTTGTACCACCCCATTTACCTTCTGTTAACACTGGCACCACGTTTTTTTTTGATCCAGTCCCTGGGAATCTCCCTAAGGCCCAAAAATCCATTAAAAGCGAACATTAATAGCCCAGAGGACTCTTCAGCCAGATCTTTTAAAATTCTTGGATGCAAAATATCTGAATTTGCTGGTTTAAGAAGGTCTAACATTAATAGCAGCTGTTTAACATCCTCCTCGGTTACTGTTGGAGTGGAAAGTGTTTCATCATCCTCATATGATACAAATACATCACCTGGCTTCTTTCCAAACAGAAAACAGAAATATTTACTGAGCAGTCCTGCCTTTTTCTGTATTTTCATTGATAACTTGACCATGTTCATCTATTGACAGACCAGTATCATCTAACTCCTTTAATTCCCAATACACTTGAAAAAACTCTTTACTCTTCTTAACCTTGCTGGACACAGACTTTTCCTTAAGATTCTTTTGCTTATCAGTGTTCAATGGGCCTGAGCTGAGCCCACGCTCATCACAACCAACATTTCTCTTTCCTGTCTTGTATATCCATTTCCTGTAAGAGCTTCCACTTCTCATTCAGGCTCTCCCAATGCCAGAGGCAGAGTTTTGAACATCCACAGCTTCTCTGGGCAACACATGCCCTGGAAGTGTCCCACCACCCTCACAGGAAGAATTTCCCCCCAAAATCCCATCTAACCCTCCCTGTGCTGGTGTGAAGCCATTCCCCCTTGTCCTGTCCCTCCAAAGCCCCTCTGCAGCTTTCCCTGTGTCCATGACTGACCCTTTAAGGGTTTCTCTCTAAGGACCTGATGCCCCAATGCTTTGTTTTCCCCTTTCCCTGCAGCGAAGCTGACAAGGAAAGAGGAAATTAGAGAAGCGAGAAAATTAATGCTCTGCTGTATCATCCTATTAAAAGAGGACCAGCCCCACCACAAATCCCTCAGGGATGATTACAGCCTTAATTTGAAGCTCCTTAATTTGAAGCTCTTCCATAAAAAGCAATTTTCAGCCTTCTCCACTCTCCACGCAAACTACTTTTTTTTTGTGCAATTAAATGCCATCTTCCCATCTTCTCTAATTCTGGCACATCCACAGCAGCTGCTTTGCCCTTGATATGCACAACCCTTGGATACCTGCAGGAGGTTAAACGATGGAACCCCAGAATAATTTTGGTTGGAAGGACCTTAAAGCTCACCCAGTTCCAATCCCAACACCTTCCACCATCCCAGGCTGCTCCAAGCCCTGTCCAGCCTGGCCTTGGACACTTCCAGGGATCCAGGACAGCCACAGCTTCTCTGGGCACCCTGTGCCAGGGCCTCAGCACCCTCTAAGCCAAGAATTCCTTCCCAATATCCCACCTAACCCTGCACTCTTCCAGTTCAAAACCAACAGAACCCCGGAATGGTTTGGGTTGGAAGACACCTCAGGGATTTACGTCATTCCAAGCCACCTTATCAGCACCCAGCCAGCCAAAGTTTGCACAATTCTTCCAGAAAACAGGAATATGTGGGACTGCCCATTGAGAGACCTCTCTGTGCCCATCCCAGCCTGGAACCTTCCTGAGCTCCAGCAGAGCCTGGGTTTCCATGCCCGGTGTGGGTGCAGCTCTGTGTGTGTGTTTGTTTGGGATTTTGTGAATAGGGCTGCCTAGCACGTTGAGTCCTCCCCGCAGGGCTGATGTGTTAGAGCCCATTGGCTCCCTATTCCCCGAAGGAAACATCTGCACATTCCAGACACATTCTGTAACGGGAGTGAAACCCATCCTTGAAGTGAAATTTTACAGCCTCCACAGCGCAAAATAACGATCGCTGGCAAGGGCCAGTGGAAAAGTAATGTTTAAAATATTATTACAGGGAAGCTGCTGCCAGAGCCTCAAATTAATCACTTGAACGTGTCTCTGGTGCGTTATGTAACGCTGGGCCAGCTCCTGCCCAGAGCATGGCTCTGCTCTGGCCTCATCCACTGTCCACCTCTGCTCTGGCCTCATCCCCTGTCCAGTTGTGCTCCAGCCACATCCACTGTCCAGTTCTGCTCTGGCCACATCCACTGTCCAGTTCTGCTCAGGCCACATCCACTGTCCAGTTCTGCTCAGGCCTCATCCACCGTCCACCTCTGCTCTGGCCTCATCCCCTGTCCAGTTCTGCTCCAGCCACATCCACTGTCTAGTTCTGCTCCAGCCACATCCACTGTCTAGTTCTGCTCCAGCCACATCCACTGTCCAGTTCTGCTCCAGCCACATCCACTGTCCAGTTCTGCTCCAGCCACATCCACTGTCCAGTTCTGCTCTGGCCACATCCACTGTCCAGTTCTGCTCAGGCCTCATCCACCGTCCACCTCTGCTCTGGCCTCATCTCCTGTCCAGTTCTGCTCCAGCCACATCCACTGTCCACCTCTGTCCATATTTGCAGGATGTAAATACAATAAAAACGCAACTGATGCTCAAAATAAAATTGTCAAAAGCCTCTGAAGGAAAGCAGGAGCACCAACAGCAGAGGATGCAGACACAGCTCCAGGGGAGGAAGGAAGGAAAGGCTCAGCAACCTGAACCAGTAGCAGGAAGAGAAGGAGTGAAACGAGTCCAGAGGTACCAGGGAGAATCCTGCAGGCCCTCAGGAGGGATATTCCCGCAGCAGAAACAAGAACAAAACTCTGCTGCCCAGGCTGCAGATACCATGCATGTAGCCAGAAACTTTGCTGATGAGGATGTCTCCATCTCTGCTATTGCCCAGCTGTGTTGGGGGATCCAGCCCTTCCAGGTGCTGAGGGCTCAGCCCAACCTGTGCCAAATTTCAGTCACCCCACAGGAACACGGGGGAGCAGAGGTGCTCTGGTGACAGGTCCTGGGTGGTCTCTGTGCAGAAGTTCCTGCTGAAGCTTGAGATAACAGTGTTTCCAGGATTCCCTGGGAGGAGAAAAGGCTTCCAAGCCACCCTTTAGTTGTAAACATCCCTCCAGCACAAAGGCTCCATAATTCAAACTCAGGCTCACGAATCCCTACTGGAACAAAAACCACTCAAGGAGTTCCTTAAGCAGCAGCTCTGGTTGATGTTCAGTGCTGTAAATCTGAGGGCAGGGCAGACCCCAGAGCCAGGGACAGACAGAGCACAGGGATCTGGCCTGAAGGGGCCAAGGGCCAGGCTTCCCCTAATCCCCCTCGTGCCGGTGCCGACACCAATTCCAGCTCCCCCAGCTTTTTTCAAATGTGGTTGTTTGGGTTGGAGGGCTCTGCTCTCAATGTTTTTGCAGCATGTTCAGTATAGAACCTTAAATATCTTCCTTCTGAAAACAAAACCCAATTAGAACCCAATATAGAGCTGCTGGTTCCCGGACAAAAGCCATTTGCATGTTTCTGGCATTAATAATGTGTGTGGTTGGGCTGCTTCCTTTTAGCATTAGAAAGTCTTCTGTGATGCAGTCAGAATTATTTCTGCTTCAAAAACGCTGATGTTCAGAGGCCCCAGAGTAGGTACAGAGGAAAAGGAGCAGCTTGCTTGGGCTGCCCCTCTAGAAGATTTTCTGAACAGATTTGGGAGACAGAAAACCATTTGATCCCTGCACAAGATCATAGAATCCTGGAATGGTTTGGGTGGGAAAGGACACCTTCCACTTGCCCAGGTTGCTCCAAGCCCTGTCCAGCCGGACACTTCCAGGGCCTCCCCACCTTCACAGGGAGGAATTTCTCCCCAATATCCCACCTAAATCTTCTCCTCAGAGTGCTCTCAAGTAGATCACGTGCAGGTGATGCACATTTCTGCTTCTTTCTGGACCACTGTGCACAGGAGCCTGCTCAGTGTCCTCCTCTGGACCCACCCTGACCAACAGATCCATCCAGGGATCCACCCACTCCCACGTGTTGAGAGGTTAACAGATTCTTCAGAGATTAACATCAAGAGATCCAACAGCCCCTTAAAATTCCAAGGATTCAAGTGACACAAGTGACTCCTCAGCAGTGACACCAGCCCAACACTGCAGCCAGGAGGGGTCTGGATTTCCTGGGTCCAGCAGGACTCACACATCCAATTCTACCCATTCCTTTGAAAACTTAAACTCCAGATAGGAGAGAGCCAAAACTACAACATGATCTGCCTGAGAAGAGTTATTGTCCACACTTCTGCCAAACATCAGGGGCTGAGAAATCCACTCTGCAACAGATCTGGAGGTATGGGGTGGAGACCAAAGGACACATTCCCTGGAAAGAGCTCTGGAAGAATGCTTCAACCAAGCCATCAGCTTATCCTGGAAAGATGCAGCTGACCTCGAGATAACCTGCTTGCACTGTTCCCCTCAGCTCAACTCTTCCCTTGGCCTGGACTGATCTCCACCTGTCCAGAGTGACAAGAACAATTCAGCTCCAACCTCCATTCACTTCAGACTACAGGTGCTGTCAGGGATCTGTTAAAGGGAGGATCACTACAGTGCCTGTTCCCTTCTCTCACAGGACCAATGTCTTTAATCCTTTTATAAGAACATCATTATGTGGAATAAACTGTCCAGAGGAAAAAAAAAAAAAAACCAACAAAAAAACCAGGTCTTGCAACTCTGCTAATCTTCTTAATGATTTAATACCTGCAAATACTACTGGGAGCTATCCCTTTCCTGATCCCATTAAACACTGCCATACAGAACATCTCACACACTTCAGCATCCTACTGTGGATTTTGTTTTTAAACAAAGCCAATTTCTCTGGAGACCAAGCGAGGGTTTCTGATCCCACAGCCCCACCAAATTTAAAAGATCTTCTAAACGCCTGCCTGGGGGATTCCAATAAGTCCTGGCACAGATCCTCCAAATAGTAGCAAAGCTAAACAGGGTACGGCTGTTATTGCAGAGATCTCTCACTGCCAGCACAAATACACAGCCTGGACCATTCAATCTTTTACAGCAGGAAAGTCACGGACAGTTGATGATTCACAATCAGCATTTTGCCTTCTATTACAGCCACCCTTTTTCTTTAATTATTCCATCTCTCTGGCAAGCAGCTCTTCCCTGCAGTTTGTGTGACACTTTTTCCCCTGATTTCTTCATCACATTGACAAGGGCAGGGCACATCCCCCAGTCCCCTGTTTGATTTCTCCATCTGCCACAGGGCTGGCCATTCCCTCCTGTATGGGACCAGAACAAGGCTGGAACATTCCATTCCTTTGGAGAACTCAGAGTAAGGCTGAGGTGGCTTCGCGAGCTTTGTGCTGGTTCTTCTCTTTTTCTTTGCATGTGCACAGCCAAGAGACATTTCCTTCCCACGTCAATATATTTGTAAATAGATTCGATATTAGATATTTAAAATATATTAATTGTTGCCTACTCCCCACACAAGCACATGCTGGGACTGACATTGGTACTGGTTCTTCCTCTCAGAAATATTTTCTTAAATAGTCAGTTTAAATTTTCCTCAGCTCAGGGTTTTCCCAAAGTTTCCCAATACAGGTCCTGTGTTGATTCACCTGAACTCCAGGTGATTAGTGCTGTGATAGGTAAGTCCAACACCAAAAGTCCCCACACATCACACACTGAAAAACTCACAAAGAAAGGCCAAATGAACCATGAGAGACCCACCAGGGCAGATGTCCCTGGAGCTGACACAGACATCTGAAACAAGAAAAAGTCACACCCCTTGGAGTTCATGGATTTTTTTCCTGCAGTAAAACAGATTGATTTTGTTGTTGTTATTTCAATGCATAAACAGAAGCCCAAGGCTGAGCACAGGGTGACTCAAACACGGACAGTGCTGGCTGAGGAGCCTCTGGGGAGGCTGATGCTTCACTTCAGGTTCAAACAACTGTCTTGGACTGTGCCTCAGCATAACGATTAAATCCAAAATTACTCTTCCCTATTCTCCAGAAACCCACGAGGGTGATTGTGTAAGAGGGTGTTCGCGACGCACACAAACCACCAGCAAATTTGCTTTGTTTAAAAGGGAAAGAAGAGCAAGGAACCACCAAGGCAAGGCCAAGACAAATCAAATGGCACAGACAGAGTGCCCCAAGGAGCTGGGACAAGCAGCATGCCCTGTGCCCAGCACCAGCCACACTCTGCTCCGAGCCCTGAGGGACTGGAATTGGCTCCCAAAGCAGGCTGGGATCAGCGGGACACGTAAGTGCAGCCTGATCCCTCCTCAGGCTCCACACAGACACTCTGCAAAGTTTGGGTAAACATCCTTGGTTTGGACACTTTGGACACCACAGCAACGTCAAGAAGGATGACACTCATAAATCAGCCCTGCTGGCAGGAGAATCTGCCCAGCTCTCAGACACAGCATCGCTCTCAGGATTTGCAGCAGACACTGAGTTAAGCTGCATCTTTGGTCTTATGCTAAACCACCTTCCTGCCAAGGCTAAAAATTGCTCTATGGCGTAATCGCAAAGTGAGGCAGAAGAGCGAAATAATAAATTTCGTTCCCATATAATAAAAACAAGTTATGTTTCCATAGCACCCCTCTTCCTCTCGGCTCCAAGAGGACATTACTGACTGCAGCAGGCTCCGTGCACAGGGGTTATGGAACCCACACAGCCACTGCTCTGAGGGCTGGAATGCAGCATCACAGCTCAGCTCAGCATGGAGACAAGGATCACCAGTGCACGAGGGAAAGGCATGGCACAGGACAAGAACTGAATCCTCCATAATGCTGCTGATCCATGGTCTGCTGTGGTTGGAAAAGCCCTCCAACAAGTCCAACCTGTCCCCACCTTGTCACCCAGCCCAGAGCACTGAGTGAGAAAACAGATGGGAAAACCATGGCCTGGGCATCTGTGGTCAGAAAAGCTCCTGGGTCACGCACCAAAAGACAAACCAGGTCCCTTTTCAGCTCAGTCATGCTGGGATCGCTGCCCAGCCGTGCCCATTCCAACAGCTCCAGCCCACGTTGGGCACCGCTCTGCCACTGCTCTGTGTCCCTCAGGGCTCAGGAACACAAACACCCCAAAGATTTCCCAATAAGCAGTGTGTCTGCCCCATCTCAGCCCTTGAAAGGCTATCAAAGAGCTCCTGTTTTGCTCACAGTAAAATCAAACTGGGAGCAGGGCAGGGAAGGCGCAGGGATGGAGCAGCGTGTGGAGCTGAGCTCCTGCCTCACCGCCCATCCTGAGGCAGACACGGCTGCAGACTGACTGCCTCAGCTCCATTTTTCCTTTCCAACATTTTCCACACCCTCCTGCCAAGAAAACTCCGAGAGCTGCCTCCTACCCTGTCTGGTGAGCGCTTCCCAAGCAGAGAGCACAGAGAGCACACACGGAGGGACCGTGGGGGCTGAGACCCTTCCAACACGGACCTGGGAGGGCAAGGGGTGCCTCTGGAGCACATCTGGCATTTTGGGGGCTCCACAGGGAGGGCAGCTCAGCTCCCCAGCTCCGGCAGGGTAGAGGGATGATGCTGAGGCTGACGGCGCAGGAAGGGAATTGTAGAATCACAAAATGGTTTGGGTTGGAAGGGACCTTAAAAATCACCCAGCTCCACCTCCTGCCGTGGGCAGGGACACCCTCCACTGCACAAGGTTGCTCAGAGCTTCATTCCACCTGGCCTTGGACACTTCAGGGATGGGAAGAGGGAAGGGAAGGCACTAGAAGCAAGACAACCATGCTTTTGTCCAGCCTGTGCTGTAACTACAGAAAGCGTTTTGTATTCATGACTGGTGTTCCCATATAACACAAAAAGGCAAATTGTAGAATCACCATGGTTAAAAAAGACCTCTAAGATCACCACCCCAGAGGCCTGAGGATGGATTTCAGATAATTTTATTACATTCAGAATCATCAGACATTAAGACATTTTTGTGAAGCAACCTGGAGCCCCAGCTCCTACATTCAGCTGAACTGGAGCAAATAAAAATTTGCATCTGTTTCTTGTGTGTTGGGCTGCCTCTTTTTTAATTTCCTGCTGTGTGAAACAGGAGAAGCAATAAAATCAAACCCTTGGAAACAAATGACAACTGTTTAATGGACTAAAAAGAAATCCCAACGTCTTCCTAGGCTGTTTATGCCACAGCTACTCCATGCACGGCTGCGTACACAGGTAGAAGAACAGGCTCCAAGTCCAGACTTCCTCACTTTTATGGGTTTAAATTGGATCCCACTCAGTGTTTAAGGCCACTGTTGAACTGCTAACACATTCTGCATGACTAACACCAACTGGGTTATTTTTCACTCACATGTGAAAAATTCCTCTACCTGGTCCTATGGTCCATGGCTTTACATCACACATCTTTACCCCCAAAAGAATTAGAAAATACACTTAGTCTTTGTCCCAAAAGAAGTGGTGGGTTCCCTTGTCTCCTGGAATCATGACATTAAATTATAATCTCTTTTTCCTTCCCTTCCATTTTGTTGAAACCTATAACTCCTCTGTATCTCTTCAGTGAGAGACACAGATGCTTCCAGATGTCTCCTACATGGGAGTTCAGGCTCAAAACCCAGAAGACACCACCATTTGGCCTTCTTTTGTTTCGTTTTAATCTCAAGATTTATGAGAGGTAGCTGACTCATGTTTGGGCTGGCAGAGCTGGACTCTTGTAAGTAATTGCATCCTTGCTATTTTATTAATTAAGATAAGTTCTCTCACTTTTGTCTGAGCTGTTGGTGACTGACTAATGTGAGAAAAAAACAGATCCTTCCTGGGTCTCAGGCAGGTGAAAGTCCAGACACTTCCTTCTCCAGGGCCTGGTCCAGGCAGCCAAAGGGAAAGGTGCAGATATATCAAATATCCCAGCACTGCTCAGCTCTACCAGACCATCCAAGCATCTCCTCTCAGAGGGGAGCTCCACCCTCAGCACAAGGCAAGAAACCCTGCACACACCAGGGCTACTGTGAGTTGTTAAGTGTGGTTTTGCTTCACATACCCCCATTTCCTTTCCAGCAACAGCACCAGAAAAAATACTGAGGGGAGAGTTTGTAGCTGAGGAATTCAGTGAATGATTAACTCCATCCTACCTATTAACCACTGCCTCCATTCCCTCACGCCTCCTGGGAGCCCCAGTTGTGGGCAGCAGAGCTGTGCCAGCACCTGATCCCCACTGCCTGCTGTGCAGAGTCCTCAGGTGATGTGGATGGTTCTGGCTTGGAGTTACAACCCATTAAGTGCAGTAATGATTAATCCAGAACCCCAGCACAGGTCCAGGATGAAATGTTGCTCCCCTTGTCACACCAAATGAATCCTGTTGCCTGGAGGGACCTGCAGGGACACCAGGAGCAGGGCCAGCTCTTCACAGGCAGGCACAGGGATGCAGTGACCAGCTGCTGCTGCTGCTATTTCCACTCCAAACCAATCCACATCTCAGCCACGCTGTGCTGCTTTTGGCACCAGGACAGGACAGGGGATGCAGCTCCACCACCCTGAAGATGCTCCAGGGGCAGCTGGAGCCCTGAGCAGCCCCAGCCCATCATCTCACACTGCAGGATCTCCACACCACGCCAGCCCCACGTGCAAACCCACGTGTTTGTCACACTCAGCTGCACTTGGACACAAACTCCCTGTGTGACCTCAGGCACCTCCCTCACTCTACAGCCCTATCCAGCTGAAAAACAGGAAGGGGAGGTTCAGGTTGGACATCAGCTAGAATTTCTTCATGAAAGGACTGTCAGGCATTGGAAGGGGCTGCCCAGGGAGGTGGTGGAGTCACCATCCCTGGAGGTGTCCAAGAAATGGCTGAGGACACGATTTGTGGTGGCCTGGGCAGTGCTGGGGGAATGGTTGGACCCAACGATCTGGGAGGGTTTTTCCAGCCTTAACCATTCTGTTATTCCATGATTCTACTGTCACACAGCCTGTGAGCCAGCCAGAATTAGGACTCCAAGAAGTTAAAAGAAACGAGTGTACAAGTGGAGCTGCAGCCAGGAAGAGGACTGGAGGCATCCCTGCCATCTCAAACTGCAGTGGGAACCCTGAAATACAACCACATTCCTCTCAGGAGCTGCTCTCTTGCACTGAACACAACGCTGAATTCCTAGCTGGGGTTGGGATGTCTCTGTTCGGGAGACTGTTGGTTCTGCCCTGAACAAAAAATACAAGTTGGGCAGAGAAAAAAACTTTGCTTCTTTTTCAGATGCTTTAAAAGCAGAACTAATGGTTCTCCAGCTATGGGAGCACACTGGGACCCTGCTGGTTCCAGAATCTGCCACTCAGGATGGTCCCCTAAGCACAAGGTTGTGTTTGGTTTGGAGGATGAGGAAGAAGAGGTGGGAAGGCAGGACCAAGGGTACCAATGAACCTGCCAAAGTGAGTCCACATCTCTCTTTTGCTGCTGTCCCGATGCTCACCTTGCTCAGCCTGAAGATTCCCTTTCCCAAGAGCTGCTGGGGGATGTTTTACTGCCTCCCCACCAGAGGAGCAGAGCACCAGGCAAGCAGGAATTACAAACCCAGGGCATTTATCCAGCAGCCAAGCACTGAAACACTCCACAAGCACCTAATTCCCACAAATAACCAGGACAATACTCTCAGGAGGGAATGAAGGCTCAGCCCCATGGCTCAGTCAGGGAGAGAGAGGGATGCAGAGGAATCCCTGACAGCCCAGCCCACACCAGCAGGGTCAAACTGAAAACAAAAGCACAAGCCCTGCTTTCCCCTGCGTGCTCCAGCTCTTAGACAACACTGCCCCCAGTAGCTCGGCTTCCTTCCCAAACCAAGGTATGCACTGCACTTCCCTGGCTGCCGAGGGGAGCACAGAGGGAAGCTCTTCCTGGTCCTGCACACAGCCTCAGGATCTTGCAGCTTCCAGGAGCTGCACAACAAGACAGGAAAGGGGACAGCAGCTCCCTGATCCGTGGGAACACAGGGATTGTGGTCAGTCTGCACAGGGAGCTCAGGGTGCTCCGTGGGGCTGATCAGAGCACCCACCTGTGACAGGAGGATCTGGAGCTGGGCTGCCCATCCTCAAAACAGGGACCGGCCATAGGTTGGACTCCATGAGCTTGGAGGTGTTTTCCAACCTAAATGATCCTGGGATGCTGTGAAAAGATCCTCTGCTGGCTTATGGAATGTCTTTCCCAAGCAGCCAGAGTGGACCTGCCTCACTCACAGTGAGGGCTTTGGAGCTCAGAGTTCGGGGTCTGGCTGTTGGGCTACTGAAGTTATTGTGTTGTTTGAAACACAGATTCAGGAACCAGTGATGCTCCTGGCACTCCCTGCAGAAAACAGGGAGTGTCCTCCCTCTCAATTAAACCTTGGGAATTGTCTTGTGTCAGCTCAGCAGAGCCTCGAGTGCCACCCAGAGAGCTCGAGCTTTGTCTCCACGGTGCTGTCTGATCTGTGCTGTGCCCTGCACAGCTTCCCTGCACACAGGAGAAGCACCTTTCCTTTTAATTTTCCTTAAATAAAGCCCTTCCTTCCTGCTTTAGCAACACAATCCACCACAGATACCAGCCACAGTGAATTTTCTTAACACAGCTCAGAGACTAACAAAGCCTAACCCTTGGCCTCTTCAAGCTTTTGTTTTCCCACCTCAGTTTTGTCTACACTAATTTTTTTAAGACTTCTGATCCAAACTTTGCACCGATCCATGCAATCAGAGGTCACAGAGCTCAGTCTATAAAGCCACTGACTTCATGTTTTCCCTCCGTAGGAGTAAAATAATGTTCCCACACTCCGACAGAAACCTTTGCTCTGCACAGATTTAATTCATTACTTATGAATCTCTGGCCAACGCCACTCTGCTCGTGGCAGTGGCTCTCTACTTGCAGTTGTCTATGCAGTCTGGCAGGACAGGGAATCTTCTTTTTGCAGTGCAGTGAAGGAGCTGAGATGGGATCCTGACTAATGGTTTCACTAACTATTGCTTATGTTAACAGCCCTCTTCCAGAAAATCACCCAGGTAGCAGTAATGAGCTGTCCTCTGTAACTGCTTCACACAGCCTTGGGTGGGAGCCAAGATATTTTCCAATGGAAACTCTTCTCCCAGGGAAGAATCCCTTTGCATCCCATTTCAGTGCTGTGCTTGGCTTTAGGGAATAGGGGAAGATTTCTTTTTAACTGTGCTGTGCTTAGGTGCCAGGGCAGTTCTGGGACATAAATCCCTGAGGAGTCACACATATCCTGCCAGAATAATTTAGGAGACTGGAATGGCAGCAGCTCTGCCATCCTCAAAGGCAAGTGCCATATTCCAAGCTGATGTTTTCACAAGATTGCCTGGATCACATGCAGGTCTCAGGTAAGAGCTGCCCTTCTGCTGTGCCTGCACCAACCTATGAGATCCCAGAGCTGGTACAGCAATAGCAAACATGGAAGGTGCCAGCTGATTGCTCTTGCCATATCCAAATCCCTCCTTTACAAACTCACTCTTTCCACAAAGCTTTCCAACCCTTTTTTTTTTTCATCTGGGGAGGGGTGAAACCCAACTCTGCTGAGGGCCAGCTCTGCACTCCCAGCAGCACCACACTGCCTGCACAGGCTCTGCCAGAGCTCAGAGCCTTTCACCAGGTCCCCCCATGTCCCTGGCACCTGTCTGGGGGTCACAAGGCAGTCACCACCCCAAAAATCCTGTCCTGCTCCTCTTTGGTGAAACAACATAGCCTAAGCAGAGGTGTCTGAGGAAGCACAAAGCCCAGCAAAGAGGAGGGAATGTGGCTGCAACACTTTTCTAAGAGGCTCCACTCTGCATCCCATTGTGGTTTCCAGCTGTTCCCTCAGCTCTCCAAGCCCCAGGAGAGGAAATGTGGCACACGCGCTGTGCTGGGAGCGCGTGGCATGGAACAGGGCCATGGTTCTTGTTCTCATCACCCCACAGAGGGCCTGGCACCAGCTGCAGACCATGGCTGGATGGTTCCCTCTGCTCCCAAAGCTCCTACAGCCCCTGCTCATGGAAGGGCCAGCACAGGAGCAGGAAAACCTGTGAACATTCCCAGAGTGCCAGCACTGGTCCCGCTGCCAGCAGGATGCTGGGTGCCAGCCCTGGGCTGCAGGGACAGCACCTACACACAACCAAAGGAGGACATGGGGATCATGAGCATCCCCTGCAAGGGAAGGTTTGGTTTGGCACCTCTCCTGACAGCCCCACTCAAATACCCAAGAATCACAACACCCCACAGAGTTCCCATACACAAGCCCGGTGCCAGGATGGGCATCCTGCTCTTGGAAATGTGGCATTTGGGAGCACCAGCAGCAGAGGCAGGAATGGAACAGCTGGTTTTTCCAAACCACACGTGGAAAGGCTGCATTCAATCCCTAACACACACCCAGCCAGCTGTGAGGTACAAAAATAGGCACTTGTGTAGTGCTGCTTCAAGCAGCATTTTTGCGCTACAAAAATACACCCAAAAAAGGAAGAAAAAAAAAAAAAAAAAGAAAAATAAAAAAAAAAAAAAAGAAAGGATCATGGGATTTTTTTTTTTCCCAGCTCTCTAAGGATCCACGTGCTCCCATCACAGTTTTAGGGATCATCCCCCCAGCTCACCACCCTGGGGCTGTGTCAGTGCAAGAATCTCCCGGGACAGGACACAGATGCTTTCACCAACCTGCCCTAAACCAAAACCCGCAGCTCCAGCCCGGCCTCACTCCACCCCCTTTCCCGAGGCGTGGTTTGAGAGAGAAACGCTCAGCTTCGGCCAACACAATCCGGCTGGGCTCTGCTTTCCCAGGCTTAGCTGTTCCTCGGGTTCCTCCCTCCGGAGGACTCAGCCCACACCCTGGGTCCTCTTTGCGGAGCGCCCCTCCCACGGCTCCCGGCCCGGGCTGCCTTAACCCATTCCCCGCAGGACCAGAGCCCCCCAGCCGGGATGGGAAAGGGGTCCACAGCCCCCGAGAGAGCCCCTAAGGGCAGGGGGAGGAAGGAGAGGCGTGGCAGGCTGTCCCTGCAGGGAAATGTCCTCCTGTGGATGTGTGTAGGTGCTGTCCCGGCCAGAGGATCCTGCGGGAGCCAGGGCTGAGGTGCTGCCAGGGGATGTTGCAATGGAGCCGTGGAGAGGCCATTGCTGGGGATCTGCAAGTACCAAGGAACCAGGGAATCGCCCAATGGACTGGGGTGGAAGGGACCTTAAATCCCATCCAAGGCCACCCCCTGCCCTGGGCAGGGTCACCTTCCACTGGCCCAGGTGGCTCCGAGCCCTGTCCAGCCTGGCCTTGGACACTTCCAGCTTCACCAGGCAACCTCAGAGGGAAGGATTTCCTCCCAATATGCCATCTAACCCTGCCCTCTGGCAGGGGGAAGCCATTCCCCAATGCCCTTGTCACAAGTCCCTCTCCAGCTCTCCTGGAGCTCACTGAAGGACCAGGAGGTCTGTCCAAGGAGATGGGCACGGGCTCTGGGAGGGCTACAAACCCCATCCTGGAAATGTCCCTTCCAAAGCAGGGATTAGACCCTGTGACTCCATCACAGACACACAAACTGCACCGTGCAGAGCCCTTCTCCACACAAGGAGCTGCCTGCACAGGCTGGCAGAAAATGAGCTGCTGTCACCAGGAGAAACAAGGCCATGGTGTGGTGGCCAGGGACAATTTGGGATGAATAGGAACAGGCTGGCGGAGTGGTGGCTGGGATCCAGACTCCGTGTCACTCCAGACTGCCCCGCAGGCTCGTCACAAACGAGCTGCTGCAGGCTGTGGCTGCTGGGAGAGCCAGCACAGCCCGTCCCGATGGCCCTCCCGAGCATCTGCCAGCACAAGTGTGGTGAGAAAAGAGGATCCCACCAGCTCCCAAACCTGCACTGCCACAGGGCACCCAGGTACAGCAGGGCCACGCTCCAAGACCCAAAAACTCCGTGGGTGGGAGATCCGTTAGCACAGAGTGAATGAACAGCGAGTCCTGTCACCAACCCAGCCTGTCACACTGCCTCAGCACGGGCTGCTAATTGAATTCAACATGACAGCAGGTTAAACACAATCACACAGGACCATATGCCACGTCTGAAACTTCACTGCCGAGCTCAGCTCCGTGAGGTTCTTCCAAGGCCTGATGCCAGGAAGCCAAAGAGATTTACCTGTTCCTAACCTGAGGGCAGCTGGTTTTGTTAGTGCACTACAAACAGCTGGCTGAGGAATTGCTGTAATTATCTGTGGTTTGCTTATCTGTACATTATCAAAAACGATTTTAAAAGTTATCTTTCAAGGGAAAGGGAAGAGCTGGAAAGCTGAGGAAGTTCAGCCTGCAGAGGAGAAGGTTGCATGGAGAGCTCACAGCACCCTGCAGTGTCTGAAAGGGCTACAGGGAAGCCAGACATTGCTCAGGACCTGTAGTGAGTGACAGGACGTGTGGGAATGGCTTCACACTGAAAGATGAAAAACTGAGGTTTGATATATGGAAAAAATTCCTTCCTGTGAGGGTGGGCAGGCCCTGGCACAGGGTGCCCAGAGAAGCTGTGGCTGCTCCTGCATCCCTGAAAGAGTCCAAGGCCAAGTTGGACAGGGCTTGGAGCAACCTGGTCTAAAGGAAGGTGTCCTTGCCCATAGCAGAGGAGTGAAATGAGATCCTCTTTAAGGTCCTTCCCCACCCAAACTATTCCAGGATTCTGTGATTCTGTGACGGAATCTCTTTACTGGTCACAGTTCCTATAAATACACTGCAAATGCTACAGCTTGCACATTATTGATGCTCTTCCTGATGACAGCTATCCTTTAAATAAATGTGAATGGCAGCAATCACATGAGTTTTGCTTTTTGTGCCCTTTGCAAAGCAAAAAAACCTAACATTATGTTTCAATTGACATTTTTAGTTTTGGCAAACAGAGATGCCAACTTGGCTTCAATGTCTAAGTAAAGAACAGTGATTTGATGTGAAAAACAGGCTCATTCTTTATGGCAAAGGAAGGCTGAGAAATAAGGGCTGGAGAGGTTGGGTGGGACACTGTCACCCTGCTTTGGGACAGGCAAGTGACCTTCAGGAAAATTTGTCCATGCAGCTGAAGGGGAGTGTGGTCAGCAGCTCTGCAGCCACTGTGGCTTTCCAGCCTTGGAGCCACATTTCAGCAAGGGCTGGAGAGATGGGAGGGAGAGGAGGGTGGTTTGATATGGGGGGACAAAAGGGTGGGCTGGTGAGCAGCAGCAGCCATTCCCCTGAACAGCAACAGCACCGTAAGCACAGCCCGGGAGCACAGCTGCCAACTTTCCACTGGGGAAGAGACGGGAAATTTTCTCTTTGAGCCTGACAACGACTGCCTAAAATCGTGCTGTTGGTCATGGAGGGACTAACTCACAAGTGCTGTGTGCCCCTAAACCCACCCTATTCCCCACAGTGCTCCATGCACTCTCCTCATGTTAAGAGCAAGATCCAAGCAGCTCCCAGCCCACTCCACTGGCACTGGAACGCACGGCTTTGCTCCCGAGCTGTCCTGCTTCCCCTGCTCACTTTGTTACTCACTTATTACAACTCAGATAAATGTTTGGGGACATATGGAGTAAATAAAATACAAAATCGAGCTGAACTGCAACAATCAATCAAAGGACAACAAAGCTTGGAGGAACGGAGAAAGGATGACGCGTTATGGAAACCGCAGTGTGGAAAACACGGCATGACAAGAGATAAAACAAGGAATCCCATTAAACAGGATAAAAGGCAGAGGAGCATTAATAAACCATATGAGTTCTACCTTCTGAGTGAGTGGTTTTCTTTCAAATCCACTCTTTGTGAGAGCAGAATGAAAGCAGCTGAGTGAAACGCAAGAGACCTGCCCGGGGCTTGCCAGCAGGAGAAAGAGCAGGATCAGCCCTCACTTTCACTCCAACGAGGAAAAACCAACAGAAAGAAAGAAACCAGCAGGAAAATTACAAATTTCAGGAAACACAGGGAAAAATCAGTGTAAACAGTGCACAGGAAAAAACACACCAGGTGTCACAAGCAGCTCGTCCTGCCTTGTGGGGCTCCAAGATGTTTAATTACAGTTCTTTAACGTGTGAGGTTTTGTCACTGCCAGGGTTTGTAGGTTTGGCTGCACCAAACTACAAATCACAGAAGTGAGACATGTTAATGCTGCTCAGGATTATTCAATTGCAACTTTTGCCACACAGCAGCAGCACCTTTAAATCCGCCTCTCCGGTGGATGTCTGTTCTTCCTGAGCTGGACATTTTTCTTAATTCACTATGAAACACCACTAAAAAAAAAAAAGTTTTAATTTTTAAAAAGTTTCTTAGTCATGGAAACAGCACTGAGACCTCTCAGCAGCTTTAGGAAGGAGCACAATAAACAACCCAGCCCTCTCTAACACTGGAGCCCGTTCTGCTCTGACACACCACCACAGAATCGCCTCCTTGTTCACTCTCAAACTATAGCTACGAGTCGCTCATGGTCCCTTCCATGGGCTGAAAGAATCTTGCTGGCAAAATATTTATCTAGCACCTCATTTGGGCCTTTTTCCTCCCTCCAAAATTTCTTACAAAAGAGAAATGCAGCCTTGTTTTCGCTGGGATACGGCTTCCTACAAGAATGACATTCCAGGCTGTCTCAATTTTTTCTAGGAACAGCAATAGAGCTATTTTACTTTTGTGGCCTGGACACTGCTGTACAGACACACCACTACCTGTGAGTTTACCTGAACTAGATTTTAATTTAAATCGGAATTTTTTTTCCTCTGATTGCTTTTGAAGACACCTCAAGCCTTGAAAAGGCTTTTCCTGCATCATGTAATAATATCAAAATCTACCAATCATTGCCGACTCTTGAAATTTAAAATAGCGGATTGCAAACTCCTGAATCATAGGACCTGCTTATTTTAAGATTTATTTAGGTGAAGTCACCGGCTGAGCAGTGTAACCCCAGGGCTCACTGCCAAATCCACAAAAAACCCCACTGGGTTTTGGATGAAAGTTCTGACCCCCAAATCTGCTTCTGCAGGAGCCTGGCGATAGCAAAGCTCCTCTGATCCCAGCTTCTCCTTCGCACCCATCCACAAATACTATTCCATGTTAATGAGGGGAAAATAAAGGAAGTTTCTACTCCCTCATCCTTTTACATCGAGATTCTAATTTCCACTTCAAACCTGCCACGACACCAAAGATGTGTCAGAAAGAATCAGTATTGGCAAGGGAAAGTCGGAAAGCCTTGATGAGGTTTATTTCCAGTTGAGGAATGAAATAAGCGATGAAAGCTCAAGAAACAGCTCAGGCTCAAATAAATACGAACAAAATCCGGTAGAGTTGAGAGCAAAGCACTTGAAAAGGGATGGATCAGAGCACTGCTGGCACGGAGGGGCTCAGAAGTGCAAATGCTGCCACTCGAAGCGCGTTGCTCCTCCGGTTCAGTTTTGCACATCGCGCACTGCGGATTATTTGGAAAAGCAGCCTTTGCTCCTGCTTCCAGCCAGACTTTGCGTTACACTTCAAGAACCTGACTCTGGCGATGGGAAGGGGCCAATATTCCCATTCAGTCTGCCTGGAGACTGCTTCCAGTGAGGTATGTGGTGTCTGCGAGCAGCAGAGCCCATTTCCTTAGTGATTCTTTGGATGGGGCATTTCCCTGTGCTCCTGGTAACAGCGCGGCCGCAGTTGGCATTTATTTCCTCCAAGTTGCTCCATCTAAAACGTCGGATACAAGAGGAATTCATTTCCTAGGCCTCGCTTCTGCAGCCAGAAATACGGAATCACAGTTGCTGAGTGCAGCTGCGAGCGCACGTCCGGGAATTTTGGCGTTGGGAATTTTCAGACCTTGGCCTTCCTAAAGGCTTGCTTTCATTTCAGAATAACTAGTTTTTTGAAAAGGGGTTGTTCAGGTATTAAAAAATATTTTTCTCCTCTAATGAGAGAATATATAAACATTATTTATCTGTCCGTGTTCAACAAAGGGAATTTGAAATTATTAGGCAAAACCACTTGCATAACCTCACTGAGCCATGAGCCAGAGTCCCTTCCATCCCAACAGAAATGAATCCATAAACTCTTCACGGTTATAACAATGCACCTGCATTCTCTGCCATCATCAAGAGGCTGAACAGGGCAGTAAACTTGAAAGAAACCCACTTCAGCACATCTTACCCAGCCCTCAGAACTGGTCCAGCACACATTTCCAGCTGGTGCACGCACACACAGTGATGAGCTGCCTCTCAAAGATGACTCTACAGCCTGAATTCCAAACACAAGCTCTGTGCCCTACAAAATCCCTTCTGGAATCAGAACATGGTGCCATTAACACCACCCATCACTCTGGTAGATTTTCCCTTCCCATGGTTTTGTTCACCTGCAAGAGCTTTATGTCCCACTTCCATCTGTCACTGCACAACATCTAATCCAAAACATTCTGGGAGCTTTTACAACTCAGCGCCTCTGAGCAACAATAACATAGTCTCAAAACACTTACTACCAAAATTAATAACCACAGAAACACATTGTAATAGCCCCAAATCCTCAAAAAGCCAAATGAAGGATTGATCATCACGGCCTTCAGGAGGCTGCTCTGCAGTGACCAGCAAGCAGCCTCGGGAGCCACAGATCCCCATCTCAAACCAACAACAGATAACAGAAATCCAGAACCTCCTTAATAAAAACCAGTCTTTTCCAGTTAGGGACTTTTTGCAACAAACAATGGCTGGTTTGTTTGCAAAAAGTCTAAATATATCTAACGAGAAAAGAGCTGGAAAACACCTTGGCTGCTGGATTTAGAGATGTGCACATTTTCCTGAAGTTAGCCCAGGCACAGCCTGCAAAACCCACAATGTATGTTTACTGTGGTACTCCACAACTTCTGCAGTCTCTCTGTATTGACACTAAAAAGTGGAAGCTTAATTAAGAATATCCAAATAGAAAAGCAGACCCTTAATGCACTGAAATACCACCAGAAATTAGTTCATGTGAGATCCATCTACCGCGCCGCGCCCCACGTCATCTCTCTCATATGAATCACTCGATGCTTTTGTCTCGTCAAGAACTGAAAAGTTGCTCCCTACGGAAAACCAAACTTTTCCCCTACGTCTGTTTTTTGCGTCATGCAGTGAGTTTGTTTCAGTGACAGAGCACATGGACCATTCAGTGCCCCTCCACGCCTGACTGACCTACCCAAAAGAGCACCAGCACCTAGACACAAACACATCTGTCATCCCATCCCAGCGCTTCCAGGAGAAATGTTCCTTACTCGTTAGTGCATCTTTTGGATTTGTTTAAAGTGTTTAACCCTCATCCAAGGGCTTGTTCCCGCACACCCTGCTCCTGTTATTCCCCAAAAATCTCCTGAACCAAACTCCTGGTACAGAACCTCCCGAACCAGACTCACCACACGGAATGTCCTGAACCAAAGTCCCAGCACGGAACCTCCTGAACTAAACTCCCGGTACAGAACCTCGCGGTACAGAATCTCCCGAACCAAACACTCGGCACAGAACCTTCCAAATCAATCTCACCACACAGAACCTCCCGAACCAAACTCCCCACACGGAACCTCCCAGCACAGAACATCCCGAACCAAACTCCCAGTACAGAACCTCCCAAACCAAACTCCCCGCATAGAACCTCCCAAGCCAAACTCCCGGTATAGAACATCTCGAACCCAACTCCCCGCACGGAACCTCCCGCTCCATCCACCACCCTTGCGGGACACCGCCGTTATCCATCTCCCGGTCCGGGCCGATCCCGGGGCGCACCCCCCGAGCCCCTTCGCCCCCCGCCCGTGCCCGGCGTGCCCTCAGGTACTCACAG
>VWYP01004189.1:191552-333867 GCA_013400435.1 Pycnonotus jocosus | reverse complement strand
AATAACATTTAGTGTTTAATAAAAATTAAATTAAAAAATAAAAAAAAATTGGCTTTATACACTCCTCAGTAGCAGACAAAACCAAGGAAACCTGTTGTCATTCAGAAAAGACCAGCAAGTCTTTGTCTTCTTTATCCTCTGCAGAGCAGAAAATAGACAGTAAAAAGCCATTCTTGTGCTGAATGGCTTTGAGTAAGAGTAAACAGAGAGGAGAGTAAAACATATCTCACTAAAATTTGTCTGTGTATTTTCTATGAACATGGAAATATGTATTTCCATGTGTATTTCTGTGTGTATTTCCAGAAGGTGCTGGATGACTTGGATTTACTAGTTTACTTAGGATCTAATGAAAGATGGGAGGGTTTTGCCAATAACAAATTTCAGTTCTTAGTACATATATGCTGCAATAGCTGAAGCTCAACTCTTGTTTAAAACCATGCCCTTCCCCCCCACCATTGAAATAAGAATACAGAGTAATTCCTCAGACATTAAAAAAGTCCCAAACCTGAAATAAGCTTCCTAAATTATAAGGTAGAAATTGGAATAAAAATGGTATATGTAATAGTTTCCAGCTATTAATTACCCACCATCAGAGTACTCTGATAGTCTGATATGCATAGATACTTACAGAATGTGTTCACACACAGTCACCAGCACTGACACCGCCTACCTGCTGGAATAAGACCTTAAAATTCACTCTGAAAAGTTAATGGCCATGCTCAGTTTTTGCCCTTTTAGCACATACATTTACCATTTGCATAGTGTCAAACTATGGCATTTATGTTTTAAATGGTACTCACTGAAAGTTTTCAAAATGTATTTCACATAACTGTATCCATTTTATCATTGTCTTGTAATTTGCTGCCTACAACCCATCAGTCCTTCCCAGTACCATGTATTATTTCTACAGAATCCATCTTAAGATTTTTACACAAAAGGATGTTCAACAGTCGTCCCATTTGAAATATACAGCTGCATGCAAAATTATGGGTAACAATTTAGTAAAAAGAATACAGTTTCTGTGTGCAAATTTCAAATTACCATAATTCATAATTTCTCACATTGTCATCTTTACAGTGTTTTGGTTTGCTGGGGCTCTTTTACACTCACTATTTTGCTTCTTGTCAGCATAAATTATGTTTGTGTTTGTAAACATATAGTCCTAAATGATTACGACTACTCTGTGCTGGTCTATTGAAACATGGCTTAATTATGAGCACATACCCAAACATAAGACTCGATTCCATTTTATACATACAAAAAATATATATACTGATGATATATAATTAAAAACAACATTTACTCTTTGACTTTAATTATTTGCAGAAATATTTTATCAGAAAACCTAAGAAGCCTTGAGTGTCCACTAGATTCCACCAGACCAGGTTACTCAGAGCCCCATCCAGCCTTGTCTTGGATATATCCAGGGATGGGGAGTTCACACCATCTGTGGACAAGCTGCTACAGTGCCTCACCACCCTCACAGTAAAGAATTTATTCCTAATATCTAATCAAAACCTGCCCTCCCTCAGCTGAAGGCTATTCCATCTTGTCTTTTTTTCTGTATGTGGGGCCCCAGTATATCCTGTTCATTCAGAGTTTTTTTGATTTTTAGCAGTAAAGAAAAAAATGTAGATAAAACTTAGTTTAATGAGCTTTGTGGTGTGTGTATTTACTTTTGGTGCTCATTTCAATGTAGCAGCTTTTTTCCCTTAGATTTTCTGTCATGGCATTTGTAAATCTCTTACCATAAAATATACCTTTAAGACTAGCGCTATAAAACCTGAGGATCTTAAAACAGGTGTTCCACAATCACAATGCAAGGAAAGTCTAAATATTGCTTTTAAGCACTACATCCATCTGACCACTAAATGCATACCTTGAACAAGCTTCTGAACTGCATGTCGCTGAATATTGGCTGTTGACTAAGGCCAAATGTGAATGAAATTAACCACTTTGGGATGACCATAGTTTGAGCTGAGAGATTCCAAGCCTCACTTTCTTAAACACACTACAGAATTAAGATACATACCCGTGATTCCTGGAGGAATTGTGTCAGTATAGCAGAGAGGATGTGAGCGATAACAGATGGTGTGACAATGCAGGAAAGAGAAAGAGGATGAGCAGAGCTTTTGGAGGTCTCAGCATAACCATGGCCACATGACTTCTTAGGTAGACACCTCATATATTTTTCTTGGTTTTCTTTTACCCTCATCTGTCACATTTGTCTCTGTTTCTGAGCTGCTTTGTCATGTGTTGCTCTCAAGTTTACATAGTTTTAGCTGAGTATTAGTTCAGTTTTCACAGGAGTGGTGGGAAATACAGTATGGCTGTGTGTTTGTTTTTTATGTTTGGTTTGTCATAGTCATATGACATTATTTACAGTTGTATGGTTGGTTTGGTCACTTTCTTTTACCTGTGTATTATTTCGTGGTATATACCTCTTGCCTTGCTCTGTTGGTTCTTACATGGTTTTCTTCTTTGGTATGAACAAAGGGGATTATTCAAAATCTTATTTCCACACAAGCTGCAGTTGTGGGGGCAGATGGGCTGTCTCTTGAAAGAAGAATGGTATAGAAAAATAAGAATCATTCATGCCAGGGTGCAAAACATATGAAGAAATCTACTGGCCTATTCTTACAGATGTTTCTCTGCTAGGTTTAATAGAAGCTTCTTTTGGCATGCCTCTACCCCTTGTTCTCTCCAGATAGCTTTCTGAGAGTGGGAGCAAACATGCTGAGTTAAAATGGAAGGGAACAGATGATGAAAAAAGTGTGTGGCAACCAATGTCTTTTTTTCTTGAAGGCTTTGGGGTTTGGACAAAAGAAAAATATCTTTCCTTCCCATCCAACTCTCAGTCCTTGGTTAGGAAAAGGATTTATCAAAAAAAAAAAAAAAAAAAAGGAAAAAAATTTACTTAATTTCCAGCCTCCTCACCTGTACACCTTACAAGAAAATAACATTTCCAAAGGGAATGATGGAGGACATTGCAATAAACAGAAATAATGTCTTTTTGTGCTGTGTGAGTAGCAAGCTTATGTACTGCTGTCTGTGAAATCTGTCTCGAATAGCTAATGGCTGGAATATTCAATTTTCTAGGCATGGAGAAATAAACCTTGTTTATGAGACAGAGTTGATACTGCAGCTGATGGAGTGGCTGGAAGCTGGAGTTCTGTGTGCATCTTGAACCAGGCTGTGTTGCTTTCATTGCCCAATGGATCAAAACAATACAGGAAGGCATGGTTCTAACTCCAAACCAGGTGAAATGAATCATTTTCATTTGTACACAGATTATGCAAAATGCTAGAGTTAGGCTACCCCTTGGAGTCTCCAAGTACTCAGCCAACTGGATAAGCAGTTTATTTTGATGCTGTGAAACCTCAGGGCCCAGCCAAAGGTGTTTGTGACTCTTGGTTGTGCAGAAACTGTGGCATTTATGACAATTGTGATGGTTACATTGTGCTATTCTCACTAAAGATTTCATAGACAATTCACAGATGGAGTCTCTTGGGGTAAGGAGATCTCAGCCCACACATATGAAGACCTTTGAACTGTGAAAAACATAGTCATTGTGAGTTTATCTGCAGTGAGGGTTTATAGCATCTATAAATCTGCAGAATAAGGCACCCCTAAGAGGGTATTAGCTTTTATTACCACTTGATACATTTTTCACCTTACTTGGCAACACTGGTTTTATGAGAAGCAGATGAATTGTAAGCATGGTATGTGTTAGAAAGAGCTTTAGGCACAGAGCTAAAAGAAGCCTTCTAAGTGTGGTTAACATGTATTGGTCCCAGAACTGGCAATTAACATGCTATAAACATACTCATTAATTAGTGGTTCTCTCCCTTGTATCATCAAGTTTCTCACTACACACAGGATCTCCCCTCTTTGTTCCAATATTATGCAATTAGTCCATTTTTACCGAGGGTGTGCTTTGTGCTTTGTTCATATTCTTCTTGCAGACATAGATATATTCTCCATATTCTTCAGAGATTCCTCTGTCAGATCTGCTCCTTACAGTGTTTATTTAATTAAATGAAACATGCTGATTTGCAATGTGGGACAGTGGATGCAATTGAAAAACAAAACAAAACCAAAATTGTAAACCTGACTGTTTCAAGGTTGCAATATTCTTGCTGTTGTTACTTTTAAAGACATTCAGAAGTTTAATGCTGAAAATTGTAAGCTGACCCTCCCTGTCAAACTGTCATGGTTTGAGAGCACAAACACTCACAGCCTGACCAGCATCACAGAACAATCTCTCGGGTGCCACTCTTGCACTAGTCACTCTGCTGGACTTGGCTGTTACTGAACTTCTACAATTGCTTTGTCTTGTTTCATTACCAACAACTCAAGTGCCAAAGTCAATGCAACACGCAATGTTTTTTAGTCACTTAGTCAAAACTGTCCACCTTGTTGTGACTGTGTTCAGAGGTGGAGTTCCTAAAAGTAAGCTGCCATGTAGGGAGAGCACTATAACAACTTACAAGGTCAACTGCAGGGTGCTAAAATTATTTTATCTGCTTGCAATCCACTTTTCATACACCTATGCCTCATTTTCCACAGCAATGGGAAAACATGGTATTTCAAACAGCCTCTTTAAATAGAAAAAGTATATTTCAGATCATATTCCCTAAGGAGAGGGAACAAAAAGAGCACAAGAACTGTGAACAATCTCAGCAGAACAGCTCAGACTGTGACTGCTGAGGCTGAATTGCCTGATAAACACTGACTGATGTGTGTATTGCAATCTCAGCTGAGCTCACCTGGTTGTTTTTTCTTCCTCATTGTCACTAATATGCCCTTTCAATCCTAAACTGACTGAGTGCAGTGGAGCATTAAGCAGAATATAATCTAAAATATATTGCAATCCAAAGTATCAAGTACGGATAAGTTGACTTTTAACACATTTTAAAAAATTAATGATTTTCTAAAAAGGTGTGTCAAAAAGCACACTTCTGCTGCACTGGTTGTAGAGGGTGTGTTTCCAGTTCATAAAGAATCTAATTTACTCATAAAAATTATCCTTTATTTTTGTCAAGAAATCTATACATGCATTTTGATATTGTTCCTCTTAAAATTTGTTTCAGGATACACTGAGAAGTCTACAGACATGAATGTAAGGTAAGAAACTGTACCTGGCTGAAGCTTATTCTTAGCATAGAATATCTATAAATACTTTCTATTTGAGTTAAGCAGTCATCTTCCTGCCTCTTTTGTAAGTATATACAGAGGTTTGACATAATTAAGACACAGCAATATTTGATTTCTCACAAACTCCTTTTAAATTGTAGTATATTGGCTTTTTGTCTTCTGTTGCATTGCCTGGTATTGCTAACATCATGTTATCTTAAATTTTAGTCTATTTTCTGTCAGATAGAAATGAGCATCTGTTTCTGTTTCATTGTGTGTGTTGTCAGTTCGTTCATATGGTTGTATCTGTAACAGAATTGTCAGCTTTAATCACATCGGAAATTTTATTGCACACACTTTGCACTGCAACAATAACAAATGCAAAAATTGAAGAGAATCAATGTTTCATGCAAAATCATGTACAAAACAAACTTTCTGAATCAGTTTTCATCTGTGCACAGTTTGCAGTACTTTCCATATTTACACTTATGCACAATGGTTGTTTTTATCATAAGATCATGAAAACTTCCCTGGGAGTAATGACAGTCATCTTTGTGTTGGCAAGAAATAAAGATAAGCAGAAGTTTCAGGGTCAGAGAGGGGCTATTGGAACCCAAAATAATTACACAGAAAAAAATTACAGTAATTATTTTTCTGTTTCATACAAGTTTACAATCCAATGCTTCTTGACAGGGAAGTGTATGGAATTCTAAAATAGAGAGACTCTCTGGAAAACTAATTGCCACTCATTACCTATACTTAGGGAACTGAACCCTGGCCTCTGTCTCCTGTTTATCTGTCAGTTGTATTTTTCCTTTACTCACCCTTAAAGAAGGAATTAGCAGGTCATTCTTGTTCCTCCAGAATCTCTTCCACTAACACTCATCCATCCATATGTGCGCCAGCAGGGAATTCAAACCCACGTCAACCAATCTGCACAATCCCTTTGCAGCTCCTTGCCTCCATCTCAAGTTTGCTTTGCTTTTTTTCCTAGTGCATTGATTTTGAGCACTAGGAACAGCAAGTATTTTCACAACTGTGTTTAAAGACTCCAGATCCTTACAGTGCATTTTTTCTTGCACACTGCAGCCTACTCTGAATTGGTTTTCCTAAGGAATAGTTATCAATTCTCATAAACTAAACCAGCCTTGAGATAGCTGCCAACCCCTGGAAGTGGAAAGAGAGTGGAAAATGTTCATATTTCACACACTTTGGCTTTGTAGAGCATTGCTTTGACTAAAAGGTATAGATTCAGATATTTAGATGCACCAAAGAACAAAGAGGATCTGGTAAATTTAGCCCTTCTATTGAGAGCTTTTCTTTAGGGAAAAAAGTTATACTTTCTAGATATGCAGAAATGCTTTGGGTTGGAAATCCACTGAAGTGCATATTTACATTCTGTCATTGCAAAATGCACACATATTGCTCATGACAATTGAGGATGCTATTTCATCATCACATGATAATCTGATTACCTTATTAAAATAGAGTATCTGAAGTGTTAGAGTAGAATATTTTCTCTTTTTAAACCATATGTTATGCAACTTATAGTTATATATGCTACAAAGAAGAAAAGACAAGCTAATGTAGACAGAGAGTAATAGCTTGTCTTGGGTTTATAGTTGTTGAATTGGAAAGCGTTGTTTCTCACAGCAACCAGGGAACAACATGACTCCCTGAACCACTGGGCACAAATGAGCATGTTTGTAAAAGAGCTGTGTTCCAAAGCAATACAGTATATAACAGAATATATGCATTCAAATGGAGAGGAACTTCATCTCTTACCGTGGAGAGGGAATAATTTAATTTACGTGTCCACAAATGTATTCTTTCATCTGTGCATCAGAAGGTAAGTTCTGTCTTAGTAAAGGATTTGTACTTCTGTATTTCTACATAATAAAAATTGGAAAGATAAATTCTACTGTATAAATATTTTTTTTCTTTGTTAAGACCAGCAATACCTGATCTCACACAGTGTGCCAGGAAAATTACTTTTTTTACAGTATACTATGCTTAAACCCACCGGGGCTGCTTTCCAGAAGTGCCAGCAGTATTGGAATTGCACTAGAATGAACAGCTTGAGACTGAACTTAGGTCTGAACTCCAGCATACAGAAATTGCTTTGAAAAAAAGATAACTATAGGTTACTACAGGGAAGAGCAAAACAAAACTTTGTATTATTTTCTTTTCCTTGTGTTACTGCTTTGCAGCTTCAACAAAGGTCAAGTTTAATTTTCTTTCCTTTGTGAAGTGTGACTTTGGACTTTTCCAAAGTTATAACTTCTTCACAGCAGTACAAGTAAAGGAACAAACCACAGACCTGAGTTTTAGTCAGTGGAATAAAATTGAGTGCAAAATGGCATGTGTTGCATATAACCCATCTGTAGTGTTTGGGTTAAAACCAACTCACTGCAGCTAATAAAACATCAACATTCAAATGCATTAATATGAGTGCAGTATCTGACTCTGAATATCTTTAGATTACCTTGGTGTTTGCTTTGGTGATCAGGTACTTAGAGAACAATTCAACTCCAAGATCATTAATTATTCTTCAGATATTATTAATGGCTTGTCTTTAATGTATGGACCTATTCCTGTAAGTCCTTGGCCAAGATTTAAGATTTATTACAATAATAAAATTTTCAGATCTCAGAATAATTTTTAACTGAATGTGTTCAGAATGAGGATAACCACATATAATCTTGAATGATACATGTATTAATTGTAGAAAGGACCCTATATAAAATAATTCTATTTGAATTTAATTTTCACTTATTTCCTTGGATTTATACAAGTATAAAGGAAAACAGAATTAAAATCTGAAGTTGACCATGTCCTCTGGGTCAGTGAAACCGAGTTTGAAATCAGGTCAATCCTATCAAAGTCACACTCCTTGATGTGTTGCATAATTCCACTTCCTCAGCACTCTTGTGTTCCAAAACAATCCCGCCTTTCATGGAGCAGGTATCTCATGGGGTTTGTGGAAGAAAAGGTTGAAATGCACAATTTAATTATTCTAGTCAGCATAGATAGGATCATGAAGCTGGTACCTCTATATCCATAACAATGGCTAAAAGAAATCCACTCCAGAAGTAGTTTCATCTTCATGCGGAAACTAATCCAAGTATCTCTGAAAGCAGACACATACAACCTGCCATAACGTGATGATCTAAGAAATCTGTCAAAGTACCATAGAGAAAATGATCAGGACAATAGTTTATTCTCTTTCTTTCTCTAGCAGAGGCAAAGGGAAAATATTGCCAGTCCAGAGTATTTCTTACAAAGTAGCCAAGGAAAAATTATAATAACCACATTTATGTATTCTAGCACTCAGATTTCTTCCTCTTGGTTCAAGTGAAACCTTCATTGAAGGTTTCTGCCCAAGGCTGGCTGGAGGGCATAAACGTTTAAGCTCAAGCACTCTTGTTTCAAAATTACTGCAGGGAGAGGAGATCACTCCTGAGCTCTGAATGATACAAGGCTTTTGCACGCAGGCTTGTATTTCAAGGTCATTGGTCTCCATTTAAACACTCAGACTGAATGATCTTGAACAAAAGATTTGTTTTTCTCTTTTCTGCTTGGCAAATGCCAGTGGCATTCTTCTAGCTGAGGGAAAAAAATCAGAGTGATTTTACAACTGGAAGAGTATTTGAGTCAAAACTGACACATTGGCATGTCATTTCAAAGGAGATTTTTTAACACATTAGTTAAATGGCTTTTTAAAGTTTCTAGTTGTTAATGTTGTCTGTCAGAAGTGATGGACAAATAATCTTGATTTCAATTTGATTTGCTTTAGTTCTTACATCACTTGTGGTCATTAAATTGTTGTTTTGTCTATGTTTCATTCAAGACAATGAAATTGCACATTTTATTGAAGGCATTAGAATTTGACAGGAAACTGAAGCTTAGTATCCTTTTTTTTGGTAGTATAAATAGTTTGGTAAATGATCAGTGCTGTATTTTTTACCAAGTCATTCTTAGCCCTTGTTTGTCTTGTATTCATGCTTTTTTGTTTCTTCTCTCAGTATGCCACAGCTGCAAAGATATTGTACTTTTTTCAGTTGTGTTTAGCTTCCCTAACAGACACATGCAGATGCCAAGAACATTAGACATAATGACTGCATCTGTTAATGTTTTTATGTACAGAAAAAAAAGTATACATCTATCAATTACTGTATTTTTTCTGGGTAATACAAAATTGCAATATGTTCAATGCTTCATTTGCCTTGCTAGTATGTAGTGAATATTTGCTTTGTATGCAAATAAAGAAATTTTAAAATAAAAAAAAAAAAAAAAAGGAATAGGAATAGGAATAGGAATAGGAATAGGAATAGGAATAGGCAGACACCAGAAGTGAAGCAAAGTTTCTCAACCACTACTGTCTCTCATAAATTTAATAGAAGAATTGCATAAAATAGAATGGAGCTGCTTAATTTTGGGGTTTTTTTTGTTTGTTTGTTTGTTTGTTTGTTTTTGTTTTTGTTTGTTTTTTTTTTGTTTGGTTTGGTTTGGTTTTTTTTTTGCTAATTGGTCTTTGTCATTGACACCAATGGAATAAAGATGTTACCTGAATTGGAAAAATTACTTTTGGTTAAAGGTAATTTTTAGATTTACATGCTCACTCTTAAAAAAAAAAAGAAAATGAAATAATTTACCATCATTAAGATGAAAATTTAGCTCTGTGTTAACTTAGGTACTCAATATTTTTAATTTGGCCTTCTAAATATCTGAAAAATTGGATAGTGAAGTATACACATTTTCATAAATTTTACATAAGAGATATTATAGAACCATAGAGTAGTTACAGTAGATACTACAGAACCATAGAACTTGGGTTGGAAGAGACCTTGAAGACCATCTAGTTCTAACCTGCCTGCCACGGGCAGGGACACCTTCTACTAAAGCCCCATCTGACCTGGCCTTGTATATTTCATGTATAAATATCCAAATTTAGAAATTCACAAGTAACCAATTTTAGATATTTCTTTTCTTGTAAAATGGTTATTTAAAGGCAAATATTTCACACAGAGCAGGACTTTTTAGTTATGGAATAGACTCATTATCACCAGAACCTGTGTACTAAACACCTTTTCTTGAAACTTCCCAAAACACATAGTGCCATCAAGTCTAAGTTTACTTTGATTGTACAATCTGTATCTTTGCACAAAGCTTTCATAGTATTAGTCATTATTCTGCTGGCATAGTCTAGTATTAGTTATGTTCCACATCATAGACTGAAAAATGATTTCTAAAATCTTATCTAATCTTATTGTGCTTAAAATAAATATACAATTTAATGCCCATGATAATTTTTAGGATAAAGTATTGATAAAGTCATCTGTCTTTATCTGAACAGCTCTTTTTATTCTGCATTCCCTGTAAAAATTTATGTATATCTGTAAGGATTACAATACTATACTGCATTTGGTAATTATTAACATAATTTCTTTTTATACTTTTTAGACTGTGTTGCTTTGATGGTTTGTTACCCTTGTGCATTTTTTTTTTCCCAGCATGATACACCTTTCCTTCCATGGCTACAAAGCCTGGAGGGAGGGAGTAAGGGAGGGCATACTCAGATGAATCCCAAATTTCCAGATGAGAATGAGCCTTGGCAGGCAGAAAGTGCTTAAAACTATTCCATTGCCAGGCAAACAGCTTAGGAAAGTAGGAAACTTAAATGGTCTTAGAATAGTCAATAATAATAATAACAATAATAATAATATATTTTGTAATTAATTAATCATTACAGTAGATATAGTTGTTGTGGTAGCTGAATGTTTAAATGACAGAGAAGTAGTTGCTTATTGAATCATACTGAAGATATGTGGTGATACATTTAAAAGATATAATAATTGTTTTGAAAATGCATTTGTTTTATTTAGGTATTAAATAGAATCATTGCTCAATTTCAAGGAACATATACTTACTAAAACAAAACAAAACAATTATTTTTTTTCCTGTCAATAATGAACTGTAGTGGATGGGGACAAAAAGGGGAAAATTAGCAGTCTTCAGTATATTAAAAAGGCAGTTATTAATTAATTACATATTCTGACATAACTTTTACTGATAGCAGTAAGTCATGAATAATGATGGTTATGTTCTTTCAAAATGTGGATTCAGGTCAGGTTTAGGGCTGTATGGATGCCTTTTCAAACCATAGAACATTTTCACTTCAGTCTTAAGTGCATATATTCAGAATTGATTACTGTAATTTTGAGCTAGCACAGAATTCCTATAATTTAGCCTACACAGGTAATTTAAATGCATTTAACTATTTTATATCAATATTCCAAATGCATAGGAAAAAAATAAAGAACCTGATTCAAAGTTGGGAAATATAATAATGTTCAAATTCTGCAGTCAATCAAAAAGACATAATGCTTTATCTAGATACATAATTAATTCTATATTCTCCTAATTTCCACCAGAGTTGTCAAATGCAAAACAAAAAATTCAAAAGTACTGATGGTCTTTGAAGAATTTGACTCAGATCATGGCTGAATCCAAAGGATTCCAATACCTAAAAGTATCCAGGTTCATTGGTATCAGCCAGGTAAGTTTACAAATGAGAACATATTGTAAAATTTTATTTCATTTCATGATTCCTACTGCTGCAAAGTGCAATATGCAGGGCCCAATATTGCTACATGAGCTAAATAGGTACTGTCTACAAACCTCGAATTTGGGAAATGTAAAAAAATTTAGAACAAGAATAAATATAAAAAATCTTATTAAACAATTAATTACTCTGGAAAAGGAAGTAGTCAGAAAAAGGTTACATGGTTGATATAAAGCTTCATAAATCTTTAGAATCTTCTAGAGGTCAGGAAATACAACTACTCAAGATGAGATCAGTGAGATATGATTTATTTCTTGAAATTCTTCTATTCTTTGTTGGTTATTTTTGCACCCCTCAAAGCTAACAGTCAATTCTCTCTTGGTTTTGCACAAGTAGCTTACACGAACCTGCTTCCTGGTGGAAAATTTCACTGCATCCTTCACAAAAATAGGGAAAACAAACTCTAACGAAATTTGTTCTAAGTACTCTAAGAACTTAATTCTAACTTCTAGGGATTCTAAGAATTTTCCTGTAGGTATAGAAGAAAGGATTACAGGCAACCTCGCTCCTGATAAGTCACAGTTTTACTAATTACCAAAGAAGAGGAACAGCCTTGCACTTAATGAGTTGCAGCTGTGGCTTATAAAGATAAGTGTGATACAAAATCTAGTCCTAAAATATTAGTTTCTGCAAATGGGCTGAATACCATGATCCAAATCTAGTCAGTAAGATGAAGTTTTCATTTTCTCTTGTTAGAGAAGATGAAAAATATACTCAATGGTGTGTATGTAAAAGCAATTTTTTGTACATTCCTTGAGAAAGAAGAAATCCATTTTTTTTCCAAAATATGGGATTATAGTATAGCTGGATTGACATGAAATCAAATGATAATGACCTGATATAAACTAATTCTAATATTCCATTTGCTGATACTGCAGTTAATGTTGTGGACTTCTCTGGCAGTAACACTTAAGCAATGGCTTTTCCATTGTCTCCAATGGAGGTATTTGCTGAATGATGTTCATCTGCTTCTTTTATTCTCTTGAAATCTGAATCTCTACTAGGAAGTCCTGTTTTAAGATTGATTTTTGTACTACTAAGAAAGCCAGGGAGGTAGACAAGGCCAAGCTGGAAATGCAGCCTTGAGAGACCCATCCAACTTGTGAAACTTTTTCTTAAACACTGAAGTGCCTTCTTCCAGCAAAAGATTCCTGTTTGCCTTGGATTTTTTTTTTTCTCTCTGTAAACTGATCTCTTCTAACTTTTAGGGAAAAAAAAAAATATATAGGATTTTGTAGGTGAAACTGCCATTGAAATGAAAAAATACCACAGAGCAAAAATGCAATCATCTGGAAGGTAGTTCTTTATCAGAAGCTGAGGCTGGATCAAGGTAATGTAACTTCCTTGAGATCTGAATATTTTCTGAACTGATAAACTGTAGCAAGGACTTATTTCACAGTTTTGTGACTATACATCATTAATTTAAAAAATACTGGTTTTAGAAGAAATACTTGGGAGTTCCCTAAATCATGGACATTGAGTTTTAAAACCAAGCATATGCAGGTACCTAATTCTTGAATTCTAATAGCCTCAAGATTAGAAGAGTGGTGCTCCTTGCCAGATACAGGCCTTGCTTTTTTCTAGTTCAATTTTTCAGTAGAATCTTGTCAGTGCTTAAGTGGAATCTGTGCAGGAGGCAATCTCATTAATTTCTAGTGTAGCAATACTAGAGTGGTAAGAAATGTATTCACAAGCCTCTGATGTGTGTAAGGTCATTAATCTTTGCACAACCAACTTAGGCAAAAAGAAAAATGCTTTCACATTATCTATCACTCTAGTTTGAGATGAAAAACATTCCAAGGTGAAAAAAAAATGTAAATTCTAAAAAAAAGCGGAAATATAGATGATTTTTATAAACAAGTAACCCTGAAACGGTTCATATGTATTTTGCTCAATATCATGTGATCCTGCCATAAAAGTTTTCTTACTATCATTCATTTTTATAGCCAAAGTATTAATAAGTATTAATAATACTATTAAATATTACAAAAGTGTACCAGGGGGAAAATATTAAATTACAATTTACGTGAAATCCCGTAAATTTAAAAGTATAGAAATATTTCATTAAAATTTTAAGTTTTCAATTAGAGTGTTCTAGAATACTTGTGAAACAAGATTGGAAATGTAGGAACATAAATGTCTTAACATGTATTTCTCTGTATATCAATAAAATAAACAGTCTTGTAGAAATGGAATTTAAGTAACTTATTTATAGTTTATTTTTATGGTGTTTAGTACTACCCTTTACTCTACTTTTATAAGTATCTGATAGAGGCTTCATTATCAGAACATCTGGAAATATTTTTATCTTCGTGGGACTGTGAAATAATAATCTATTTTAATATATGGGCAGAAGAGGAACTAATGGGTTCACTCAATAGTCATCTCAGAATTGAAACCTTTGAACTGGTAAAAATTACTGTAGATCCAATTAAATCAGTGTAACGTTTTCTCAGAAATGCAAGTTACTGCAGGTATTGCAGTTATGCTGTTCTTTAGCTAGTGCTCTTAAGGCTCCTGCTCTTAATCCTCCTTCATACATTCCCTGTATGAAAATGATGGAATGACTAGCCTTGGAAACCATTTCTAAACAAATGAGAGGCATGAAGGTGGTAAGGAATAGTTAGCATGGGTCAACAAAAGGGAAGCTCTGTGTGAGCAGTCAGGTCATCTTCAAAGAAATGTCTGTCTTGCTGGAGGAGGGGAAAGCAGAAGGTATTGTCTACCTAGACTTCAGTAAGGTTTTCAGTGCTGTCTTCCATTAGTTCTTTGTGAGGAATCTGGTGAGATATGGAGTGAACGAGCAGACAGTGGGGTGGACTGAAACCTGACTGACTGGATGGGCACAGAGTGGGGTGACTGGCAGTGCAAAATGTTGTTAGTGCCTGAACTGGCATTATGCACCAGGGGTCAGTACCGGGTGCAATGATCTAAATGATGGGGCAGAATTGCGCTCTCAGCAAGTCTGCAGGTGACACTAAATTAAGAGGAGTGTCAGATATGCCAAATTGTACAGCTGTCCATAAGAACTTCAACAAGCTGGAGAAAGGGGCTGGCAGGAACTTTGTGGTAATTCAACAAGGAGTGCAATGTCCTGCTGTCGGAGAGGCAAAAACTTAAGGCACAAGAACAGGGAAGGCAACCAGATGGAAAGCAGCTTTGCAGAGAAGGATCTGAGGGTCCTCGTGGATGCCACTTCAATGTGAAGCAATAGCAAAGGTCAGTGGTATTCTGGGCTGCATTAGGAGATGTGTTACCATCAGAGCAAGGGACATGGTTCTTCCACCCAGCAGTGGTGAGGCCTGTACTCAGTACTTGTGTTGAGCTCTCAGCTCCACAGCACAAGAGGCACATGGAGCTACTGGAGGAACTCCAGGAAAGGGTCAAGAAAAGGGAGGAAAGGACTAGAGCACCTCTCTTGTGAGAAGAGATCTGTGACTGCCTAGCCTGGAGAAAAGAAGGCTCACAGGAATCTGTGTACAGGTACCTGAAGGGAGGGTTGGAAGAGCACAGAGCCAGGCTCTCAGTGGTGCCCAGAGACAGGCAACAGGCTCTGGGGCGCCTTGCAGGCTGTTTAGACCAAAGGAGCTATGGAAGCCCCTTCCAACCTCAAACATTCTCTGATTCTGTGAAGGAATCTAGGCTGACAGGTAATATGAAACCTACTGGGGGCATATGTTCTTCTGGAATGGAAAACCAGATACCACAGAACACTTGAAATTTTTCTCCAGTTTATTTTACTGAAGAAATTATAAAATATGTCACAGAAAAATCACCAAAAATATTTAATCCACCTGTGAAATAACAATAAACCCAGGCAACGCACTCTTATTTTTTTCTCTGTAGTAATTATTTATTAATTTTATTAATAATTAATAAATGTCTATTAATTCTGGGAAAAATTGTACTGTTATTGCTGACCCATATATTACTGACCCCTAACTTTCAGTAGGCATGAAAGAATATATTGATAGTTCAGATCAAAAATATAATGGGCAATATTTATTTCCATATGCTGTACTGCATTGCAGTCTGTGAAACTAGCAAAAATCAACTACAGCGTGTTTAGAAAAATATAGTTTAGTGTTAAGTACTACTTTCCTTAACAGAATTACAAGGCATATTATTCAAAGGTGGACTGGGTATAACATTGAAATATAATACAATAAGTGGTAGCCAGAAATATCAAACTGATTAAACCCCATGAATTTTTAAAGTTATTTACCAGGCTTTTATCTAGACTAGGATAAAGAATATGTTATCCAACATTTAAACCAAGCAACATAATTTGAATATTCAATCTACTTATAATATAGATTAAAAAATGACAGATTCCTAATTAATCTGAGCAATTGAAAATAAAGGGGTTAAAAAAAGCTGCTTAATTTTAATGAAAAAAATTATCATGTCAGTTGATTGCTGTCCTTGTTAAAGCAAATGAAGACAGAATCTGATGAAGAGGAGAAACCAAGTGTGACTGTGTGCATCACAGTGTAACTATATATAGAGATCACAAAATGTGAAAATCATTGTAGCTTTGAAATTTGTCTTTACATGCTAGTGCTTTGGATACCATCAGTTAGCTTCTGTCATTTGTTGGAAGTGATTTATCTCTCAATAGGCATAAAGCTAGTATTTTTCTTTGCAAAATGAAGGTTAAAATGATTAATGAAAAATCTTGGTACAATCATTCCGTTGTGTAGGGGCTGATCCATTGCATACATCAGATAAGAGATTTCATAGAATCATAGAATAGTTTGAATTGTAAGGGACCTTTAAAGGTCATCTGGCCTTATCCACATTTTGTGTCTCTTTAATTATTATCTATGCAAAGGGAAATCATCATCATAAAAATAATGTGTACAGGAATTTATAATTTTTACATTCAACTACTTTCAATAAACAGTTGCTTCCCATAACTTTAGTAATTTAGTAATTTCTTTTTTAGTCAAAAATATGACACAAGACTTTTGCCTAGGAACCTGGAAGGTGTGTCTCTCTGTTAGTAATTGATTGAAGAGTAAGTGGTGCTTGGTGAAATAAGAAGACCATAGAGATTTTCATCTGAAGTGCAAAGCATTTTATGTAAGGTTAGAAGAGTGTGATGAGGGTGTTATCCCTTTGCTTCCTTGGAGCCTTCTATGATCTCAGGAATTGCCATCAGGCCTTGGCCTTTGCCTAATGATTTGGGCAGTAAAGTGTATTTTGACCATACCAGGAACTCTTTCATGGCTACAGTAGAGAGAGTACTTCCTGTAGCAGGGCCTTTTGTTGTCTGACCAAGGTGGGGAACAGGTAGTAAGTAATCTATCATTCCCATCCACCTTTGAACATCACTTACCTTAATTGTATTCCAAATGGAATGGTGCAATTGTTACTGGATTTCTTAAACCTTCTGCCAATAACTTCTACCAATAATTTCCACCAAAACATTTACCTCCAGCCTGGGTTGCAGTCAGGACAGAAACTGATGGGTGGCTCTGTGCAGGTCTGGAGCTGGACTTGATGGTCCTTGTGGAGCCCTTCCCACTCAGCTTATTCCATGACTAAAATCAATCACTTTGCAACCCCACAAACAATGGCCTCAAGTGATGCCCTTTGAGCTCTCCTGGACCACAGGGGGGTGTGCCAGTGTCTCCCTCACAGTGGGACACCTGTCAGAGTTCCAGAGCTGCCGGGTTCACAGTACTCACAGGAGCACCACCCAAAACCAAAATGGGGGCTGGATGATACACTCATTCCTCAAAAATCAACAATCACTTGTTGAGAAATATCAAGAAATTTGGAATGAGTATTTCACAGAACTCAAGAGGAATTTTTAAACAGGTGCCTTTGTACTATACATATACACATGTACATATATATATATATGTCTTGGTGTTTCTGTGCACATGCAAATTGATTGAAATACCCTATATCTAGTATAGTTTAAATATTACCAACTTGGAACTATAATTGTAGTGCAACTCATTGACTCAATCTATAAATGTTAAGTTAGTCAATGATTAAGAGCAGCTAAATCCTTTGGATATAAACTATTGAAAAAGTCTGAGACTAAGATTGGATTTGGCCATACCTAAGCTCCCGTAGAAGTTTAGAGAACAAAAGTTTTCTGCTCTGAAACTTCTGACTCCAGTAGGAGACTCTCCCTCACACTTTTGCATCTCTGGTCACTCTGTAAACCATTCTAGCTTGATTCCAACTCAATTGGCCTTTGTATGTTTCATCTGTGTCGTGAATAATAGAGTGAACTTTGACATTCAAATATATTAAGTCACACCTTCACAAATCTATATGAAAACTGGTTTTGTTGATACATTTGTCAGTGATTCTTTTAGTGCCCTAAACCACTTACTTCTGACAAAGGGTTAGAAGACTGAGATACAAGAAATGCTTGATTTATGTTCTGGCTTATGTCTATCTGAATGATAGACAGTAAGAGCAATAACTTCCAAAAAAAAAAAAAAAACAACCTAATGGTGCTTGTAAAGTTTCTTTATGTCTGTTGTGACTAGATGATACAACTACACTCTCAAAGGAAACAAAATTAATCAAAATTACTGTAAACTTAGCTATGTGACATAATTATGTATATTTTACTTAAATACAAATTAATCTTTATAGATATTAAAACATCTACACCAAACAATCAAAAAATATCTTCCTGCTATGAATGAGGAGGAGTAGAGTACAGGAAAAAAGATGCATAATGTAACATCTTTTTTTTATGTATCTTCTTCTTCATTACTTGAGTGTAGCTTAAAAACTAAAACTGTTGGCAGAATATAGCCCAGGTTTGCTCCTTTGTTTGTTTATAATAATTCAAACAAGAAGTGCATATACTCTCTCATTATGCCATTCTGAAACGACCTTAAGTTGAATAATAGAGGTCCTTTTGAAAGAAATGACAAGTAAACACGTGTTAGAAAGAGAGGGAGAGGAACACATGGAAGACGTACAATATTTACCATAGAAATTATTCATGTCTTGTTTTCACAGCAGAGAAGGTGTAGATGAAACGAAAAGGACAGAACAAGGTAATAAAAGCAATTTGGATGAAACAAAGCATGAATGCTTATGCACTGAGATCGTATCACACTGTGACTGACCAAGCTGCTCTCTGCAATTACTCTTTCTTTAGAATGAGGGTAACACAATCTTTGAAGACTTCCATTTGCACAAGGAGAAGCTCTGCAAAGATCTTTACATTAAGAATATGGGGAGAGGGGGGAGAGAAGGGGTGCTATATGCTTTGCACTTATCTTTTGTCCTTATTACAAGTCAGAGAATTAAACACCAAATTATTTATTTTCCTAATTGTCCCAATGCTGGACAACTTTTCAATGTATGTATATATAGAGATTAGAAAATTTGGATTAAAGACTACTTTTCTATCTGAATTGGACTATAAGTGGATTTTTAACATAGAACAGAGGCTCTTATTTGATGGGAAAATTCCTTGCAACTAGCCTTAAGATGCACATCAGGGCATCACCTGGCAGTGATGATGAGAGGTCTCTCTGCTTTCAGCTATCTCTGAATCAGTGATGTTCACCCAACAACCAGCATGAGCTTCATTACTGGTAAAGATGGTGTGGGTATTCAGACCTAGAATCCTAAGGTGCTGCAGCAAATACAACTTTGTCATTTTATCTTTTTTTTCTCTTTTTTTTCTTTTATTTTCCCCCCTGAAACAGCAGTTGAACATTATGAGAAAGTGCTTGTACAGCAAGTTTCATGACACAGGAGGAAGAAACTTAGAGGAAATAGAGTTAACCATCTAGGAGACTTAAACTTATCTGATTCTTGAAGGCTCCAGAGGACAGAAGAAAATAAATCTTTGTGCTAATCTTTGATTGTGGGAAAAGAATTTTTCTTGCTCATGGCAGCTTAATATAATATAATATAATATAAATAAATAGAAACAGAACACTCCCTAAAATTCAGAACTTTTCCTTTTTTTCCAAGACAATGTTTACCATTACTTTTGGCTTCTGAGGTTTCTGAACAAGAATGATTACCTTTAAGTTCCTTAAAAATTGCTAGGGATTAGAGTGGAAACAGATTTCACACCTCAGACTCCTTCCTCCCAATCCCCCCTGCAAATCCTCAGCTGTATGTAGATGCCAAGTCTGCATGGTCGACTCTTAAGTGCCTGAAAATCATATGGGCACAAGCCCAGAAGTACCTTTGGCTGGAAGGACTGTGGCACCCTTCATTTTCTCCACTTCTCTGGGTAAGTATATTGAACACTGACTTTTAGAAGAGAGTTTAGCAGACCACAGTGTCTACAATCCCCTTTGTCTAGACTACCAGTTGGAGGATAGAAGAGGTTGTAGCTTTTGCTCTCAGAAATAGCCAGACTCAGAAGCTGGGTCTAGCTTGCACAGTTGTCATAACTGACATGTTTTCTGTAGATTTTTCTTTTTTTCCTTTTTAAAATAGTTTAAAAGAGTCCTTCTCAGCTGTGCTACGTGAAATCTTCTGAATAAAATGCACGAAGGGTACCAGGAGCAGAATGTAGGATTCGCTATAAGCATTGAGCTTAAACAACCCTTCCGCTCTTCTCTTGCAGAACAAGAGGGTCATATGCACCCACAGCTTGGACAAAATCTCTTCTGGGAGTTGGAAGAAGTCAGCTCAAAACCACAAATGTGAGGAGTGAAATATTCCAAATGTCACTCTTTTAAAGTAATTTCTCTGGGTTTTTTTATACATTAGCATACAGCAAACTACCACGATGGTACTAAAAGGAATAGGAAAAGTGACCTGTTTTTCACTTCTAAAAGGACTAATTTAAATCCCACAGGCAAGATTCTGGGCTGAGGATCAATCACATCAATTTCCAGTTCTACATTCTCTTCTTCTTACTGCTTTTTTTTTTAAATTTTTAGAACTCTTATTAACCCTCCATTTATTTTCAGCTCTCTAAGACTTCAGTAGCAGTGTTAATATACTACATTTAACATCTCACTTTGAAAATTAACCAAGGTTTTCAGTGATACTAAAATTAGATGAAGAATATCACAAAAAAACACAAAAATGTATTCAGGTTGGAGGCAATATAAAGAATCTGAGGTAAGATTTCAATCCAATTTTATTTTCATTCTGGACACATAAATTGAACCAAACTTATACTTTAATATAATAACTGGTTCTAATCTCAAATAAATCATAAATAGTGATAGAACTCTGCAGTTACATAAGGTTTATAAGAAAAAAGACAGTGATAAAGGATTATGCTGCTGTATACTTTGAAAAAACACATGCAATTTTGAAAGTGCAAAGCACAGGATCATTAAAAAAAAAAAACCAAACCAAACCAAACAACAACAACAAAAAACCAACAAAACAAAAACCAACCCAACCCAGGGAAAAAGAACCCCAAACCAAAAAAACCTTGAAAGCCAAAACATCCCAAGAAACTAATGGAGAAAACTGAAAGCATGTTATCTACGAAAAAGAATATTGCTACAGCTGTAATATACAGTTGAAATAGTGCAAGAAAAATGTAGAAACCAGAGACATGAAGGCAGTGAAATTAGTTGGAAAGGTTTGCTTTTCCTATGTGTGTGTCATTTGTGAAAGAATAGCCCTAATGTTTTGTACCACTCAAGGCTGAAGTTTCTGGGAGAGGCATCATAACAATTTTGATAATCTAAATTTCTTATTTCTTCAGTGGCAGGAATCAGTGTATGTGTCACTTTTTTGCCCCATCATTTCCTTGAGTTCAAAGCATGACTCATATACACATTAGCACAGCAGCTGCATTTTTGAGAAGGGGAAAAGAAGTAAAATGTTTCTGAATACATTTAATTCTGTCAGTAGCTGATACAATTCTTCACTATTTCCCATGTCATGTTTGTTTTATGTTACAATGTGCTTTGCTTTCATTTTATACCTCTGAGAGCCTTTGCCACCTAATCACAGGTACAGCAAGACTGAGGAACACATTTCCAATTTTACTGTTCAGATTGATGGCATTGCAGATATTGACAACTTACATCATCACTAATTAGTGCTTTCCTGCAGTTTCCTCTACTAAACAGCAAAATCTAGATGTTAGGGGTCATCAGGGCTTCTATGAAATACACACACACTCAGAGGGAGAGTGGACTGTGTAGTACGGATTTATTGGATGAGAATGACGACTAGAGTAAGATTTCACCACACACCCATAAGCACAGAGGAGTTGGACCAGGCTGTAGTGACCAAAGATGACCATGCACAACATCATGTTCTATTCAGTGTGAAAACTAGTTTAACTTAGGGCACACCAATGACCCCTGTAATGTACAGTTCTTCAGAACAATGTCAGTGGCCACTGCTGGAAGCAGAGCTTGGTGGGATCATAATGTGATTCCAGAGCTGCAAGAAGACTGCAAAGGGGATTAGGACAACCAGGAGCTGGTGAACATTTTCCTGTGAAACAAAGGACTGGTTTACATAGAGAATTGGTATATATATAAATGCATAGTTGCTTTGAAAAGAATGATAAATACAATTTAAATGTATTTCTTAAGCATTCAGAGTGAGTCAATTGCACCAGTTAGACAGAAAAAAAAAAGTTGGGCATGACATTTCACATTGAGGCATTGAAGGGCATGTCTTTTGCTCCAGAAAGTTTTGGGGCAGACTGGGTGCAGGTCTGTGTCTGTAAGATACTGCTGATCTAACCTGAGATGGTATTTTCTATTATGCTGTTCTACATGAATGTCCTTAACAAAAACTTTCTATTATCTTCAGGTTGTTGTTCAGTGTTATATCTGCACAGTGTGGGGAACCAACTGTGATTTCTTCAGGGCTTCTGTATTTGTTCATCACAAACAGATCTGGAGGGAAGCTCAATGTGTGTCATATATCAAGGCATAATTTGAACTTGGCCTTCAGGAATTTTGTCCTGAGGTCTTTTCTTTCTTTTTTTTATGCCCGAATGACCAAGAACTGCTTCTGCACTTGGAGGGACAAACGAGCTGGCAGGGACAGAGATGGGACAAAGGGGTGCTTGTATTCTAGAGATGGGTTGGAAGACAGGAAGTGCAGAGAAATGTGTCAGAGAGGACAGATGAAGTGTCTATTATCTTCAGGTTAAAGAACTGCTAAAACTAGAATCTGAATATTTTCTACATCTACTCTTCCGCCCGGATTCCTTCTGTCTGTTGAAATGTTCTTTGTCTTAGGCAGTGCAATTTCATTCTGTATATCAAACCATACTGAACTGAGAAAAAACAGAAGAGGTCAGTGAGATCATCCCCAAGTCTCAAACCAGAGATTAATATGCCTAAACTATATATTAATGTAATGGCCTGACCTTGGCTGGCTTGCCAGATGCCCAGCAAGCTGTTTGCTCAGTCCTCCTCAGCAGGGCAGGGTGAGAAAATATAATGAAAAAGATTGTGAATCAAGCTAACAGGGAGATCACTCATAAATTACCATCACAGGAAAAACACTAAACTTGGGGAAGACTAATTTATTTTATTGGCAACTAAAAATAGAATAAGGTAATAAGAAGCAAAACCAGTTCTCTCCCACCTTCGTGGGCTTGGCTTCCTCATTCCCAACTCTTCTATCTCTTACCCTCAAATCAGCACATAGGGAATGGGGAATGAAGATTGTGGTCAGCTCATAACACTTTGCCACTGCATCTCCTTCCTCCTCACACTCTTCCCCTGTTCTAGCATGGGGTTCCTCCCATGGGGTACAGTTCTTTGGAAATAGAGTGCTGCAACATGTGAGCTGCCCCTTGGGCAGCAGGTCCTGCCAGGAATCTGCTCCATTGTGGGCTCCTCTCCATGGGCTGCATCTTCCTTCATGGCACATCCAGTTGCTCAGGCACGTGGTTCTCTGTGGGCTACAGTGTGGATGTCTGTTCTATCATGGTCCTCCATAAACTGCAGGTGAATGATTTTTTTCACAATGATCTGTGTTCTGGCTTGCAGGACAATCTCTGATCCGGCACCTAAAGCACCTACTCCCACTCCTTCACAGACCTGGGTTTCTGCAGGGATTTTTTTTTCTCTTTCTTTCCCTTCTTCTCCATCACAGCTGCTTTGTGGTGTTTTTACCCCTTCTGAAGCATGTTATCATGGAATTGTCACCAGCATTTCGGATGGGCTGAGCTTTGGCCAGGGGCAGCTCCATTTTGGAATGGTTGCATCCAACACAGGGGAATCTCCTTTTGGCCAGGGGCAGCTCCATTTTGGAATGGTTGCATCCAACACAGGGGAATCTCCTTGTCTCTTCTTCCAGGGGCCACCCCTACAGCTCCCCCACTACCAAAACCTATCCATGTAAACCCAATGAAATTTATCATTAGTGCACTGCCTAAGCCGAGTTATCCTTCATTTCCAAGGAAAAGGCAAATGACTAATAAACAGAAACAAAAAGAATTAAAGCAAGACTTCCTGTCCAGTGAAAGAAAGGTTGTTTTCAGAAATTAATTGCTTGTGCCACTTCCAAATGTAATTCCTGTCAGCATCTTCCAGGGTAGTTTGTTCATGTAATCTCGCTCAAGTAGTTTTACATGTCTTTAGCACCAAAATTTCAACACTTCCATTATGGCCACTCTATAGAAAATGTCACAGTCAGAAGGTTTTTCAAGATAAAAAGTCTTTATAAGCCGGCAACAAATAAACCATAATAAAATGACTGTGTGTCTAATTATATGGCACTCGACTCACATATGACACCCTTGTAATAAAGATTTTTTTTATTTTCATATTTTTAATTTACAAACTTGTTGTTTGCAGTTTAGCCATGCTGTTCAGATAGGGTGAAAATTGCTTAAGGTTCCTCTAATTTTCTATTCTTGTTTATCAGTTCTAATTATTGATAATATTTGTATTATAAATCACACACACACAGAGCAACCTGTGGTACAGACTCTAAGGCAAGTAGTGGGTGTAGAGTACTCTGGAAGATAATGTATGGTGAATTTTAGTATCAAACACTGAAAATTTCTTTCTTTATCAGAGAAAATTTCTAATTGTACATTCACCAAGTGTCACTAACATAACTGGTAATGGGATGGTGCTAAATTCTTTTTAATCATATGGAATTCAAAGAAAGCTGATAATTAGAGAACTGTTNCCGGAGCAAAAGCCCTGCACACCAACAGGGGTTCACCAGTCACAATTCTTGCTGAGTAAATAAAAGCCCAGACTTCTAGAAAACTGCAGGTGTGCAAAGCTTTTGTGGAAGTCTGGATAAAATCCCTTCTCTGAAAAGTTTTACAGGACAGTGGTAATCAGTTTGTGTAGGAATGCACCCCACACCTGAGCAGGTGTTTCCATATAGGGAAAGGTTTGACTCACCCCTTGCTGTTCTTATACGGTAAAGGACCCAGAATCTTTGATGTTCTTTTCCCAGTAATTAGCCAGGTGCCAAGCAGAGATAGCAGCTGGACTCCTGGACCTGTATCTCAAAACCTGTTGGCAATTTCATGGGACAAAGTGCCAAAAAGCCCACCTGGACTATTAAGTATTTAAAATACTGCACAGAACTTCTCAGCACTTTTTTGGACTGCCTTAGCCAGTGCAAGAGTTTTTCTCTACACTGTGTTCGACATATTTCTTTTGTTTGATGCTGTTTGTTATTTTTGTCATTATTAAAACCCTTTCTTTTACAAAGAATGTCCAGAGTTGTCTCGCTATTATAAAGCCACTCTGGGAGACTGCAAGGCAACACTCAGACTTGATACATCTTCAGGGGGTTATTACACTTTGGCCATGTGTAAGACCACCAAGTTTGCAGGATTCAGTTTATAGAGCATCTTTGTGGCCGTCCAGGTCACTTATTTCATATTATGTTTTGGTCTTCCTAGTGTAAAACAGTGTTCCTGCTCACACTTGGTGAGCTCTGTTGATGTGCTCTGTCATTCTCCTTGGCCAGGCTGACCCAGCAGCAGCTGGAGGCTGGGATGTTGCAGGGGGCATAGGAAGAGGAAGCAGAGAGGGACACTGACCGGAAGTGATTTCCTATTACTTATTATGATCATTATTATTATAAAAGTTTAGGGGAGGGATCTTCTTTACTGCTCTTTCTTTGTAGAAAATCCCTCAAGAATAACTGGAGAATATGAGCAGAGCAGGATCATTGTAATGACAAGGATTTGAATGGAGACACCATTACACTGACAGTGGAGCAAGAGGGGTAATTTAGTAGCTAGCTTGTGATAGTGTTGGGAAGACCATTGGATGCTGACTGGTATCTTGGGGAAGGTAGTTCAAAAAGTACTTGCTAATTTAGGTTTCTCTGAATTGCCATTTATTTTGCCTGACTCCCCAGGTCACTTCATACACTACTGGAAAAATAGTTAATCATGGGTGTCCCAATGTTGTAATTTCCTAATCCAGCTCTTTGAATAGATGAAGTCATGCAAAATGTTCTGCCCAGCTTAGCTTTTGTTTGCATTGCAATATTTTGTTTTCTTCTGCTGAAACTGACAAAAATAGTTTTTTGGATTTTTTTTCTGACATGGATACACTTTCCCCAGGTATGCCTCTCTGGCTCACTCCAAGAGAATAAAAGCAAAGGGCTGTGTGATGGCAACTCTGATTGGCCACAAATATCATGAAGTGGACCAGGGCCAAAAGGAAAATAAGACACTTTATTGCTGGTCCTGGAAATATCAAGTTCTCTACTTAGCTGTTTCACCTTCATTTTACAGGCCTTATTCTTCCATAGCCTTTTCACTTTAAAGCTCTCTGTTTAAAATGTCTGTACTTGAATGATTGCCTCTTGGAACATAATACTGTTGTTAAGTCTTAAAAGAAAAGAATTGCAATTTTGGTTGGTCACAGAGGGCTTTTCTGAGTAGTTCAACTCAGTGCTAAAATACCTCTCCTTGAGGGCCATTTCTGAAAGTACTTCCTGAGCAGAACTTTGCCCTGTAATTCCAGTATATGGAAATTGTGTTTCATAATTCCTAACAGGATTTTTCAGGGAATGTATTTGTATTGATTAAAAACTTGGACAGATCCAATATATTAAATGGGAAGGTTACATTTTCAGATTAAAGTATTCGATTGTAAAAATATGTTAAAAATGAAATGGAGACCTTACTGTGGTGTCCCAGAAACCCTCCTGTGGAATGTGAAGGGATGATAAAGCACAGTGCATGATATTTCTCAGAAACTGAAAACATTAAATGCTCATTAATACTAAAACCTGATCAGAATTCAATTAGGTGTTTACTAAAGAGGATGATTTTTATTTTCTAACTATAGACTTTTTAAAACAAAAAATAGGTGTTTTCTTGAAAGAGACAATATATTAATTAATTAATTACTTTAGACTTAGTAATTATCTAGAACTTCATCTTGTGTATGTACATTTTTGTTTGTATATCAGAGAGTCACAGAATGACACAATCAGCTGACTCAGAAAGAGCCCAAAAGGATCATTGAGTCCAACTCCTGGCCCTGCACAGGACCATGCCCAAAAATCACACCATGTGCCCAAGAGCATTGTCCAAACACTTCTTGAACTTTGCCAGGCTTGGTGCTGTGACCATTTCCTTGGGGGGCCTGTTCCAGTGCCCAACCTCCCTCTGAGGGAAGAACCTTTTTCTAATATCCAACCTAAACCTCCCCATATACAACATCAGTCCATTCCCTTGGGTTCTGTCACTGATCACCACAGACTAGAGATCAGTGCCTGCCCCTCTGCTTGCCCTCACAAGGAAGCTGAACCTGCAGTGAGGTCTCCCTTTGGTTTCTCCTTTTCCAGGCTGAACAGACCAAATCATCTCAGCAGCATCTTTGTTGCCCTTATTTAGCCACTCTCTAATAGTTTAGTATCTTTCTTACATTGCAGCACCCAAAACTGCCCTCAGCACTGGAGGTGAGGCTGTTCCAGTGCAGGACAGAGGGGACATTCCCCTCCCTTGCCCAGCTGGCCATGCTGTCCGTGATGCCCCCAGGACAGGGTTGGCCCCCCTGGCTGCCAGGGCACTGCTGATTCATGTTCAACTTGACATCGACCAGGACTCCCAGGTCACTTTCTCTGGCATCTCTTCAGCAAACAACTATGTCAGCCAGAAAGTCCAGATTTCAAGCATTTCAATATCAATGTACAAACCCAGGGTTTCAGCTGTAATCATGATTCCATATTTTTAAAATCTCTTAAATCACATAGTAGGTTGAATCTTACTGAAAATCAAATAAACAAGATTTGTAAAAACCTCTGATAAGTGATCATATTAAAATGTTGACAGGTAAAACAATGAAGCTGATTTTATATTTCAATATCTAAATCCTATAAACAGTAAATTTAAGATAGTTTGGTGTTTGTAACTGTTCAATCTCTAATCTCTTCCTAATCTTCATTTATTTGTGGCAAGACTGTGGTTACAGGAGAGAAAGTAGTTTATGGACATAGAGGTAACAAATGGTTACCTGCAAAGGTTTAATCTGTATTTTAATACAATCTGTAACTCTGTAAAGAAAGTTTGTGAAGCTTTAAAAAGATAGATAACTTCCAGGAATTTGGGAAGAATATAGATACCTGTAACCTCTCCAGCATCTGCAGAAGGAAAATCTACATATAGTTGTATTTTTTCCTAAGATTATATTAATAACTGCTGTTTCAGGTGCAGAAGTATAGTCAAATGCAGTTGTTTTTCTTTTGTTTTCTTTTGATTTGTTTTTTCCCAGATGTTATATCTAGATTAAATACCTGTATTCTTCTCTTCTTGTTCCTATTAGATAATAGGCATCGTGGTCTCTGAAGATAATATTCCTGCCGTGCATGGCTATGCAAACACATTAAGGCAATTGAATGATTATTAAAAAATTATAGGCATAAGTTCTGTGACATTAGCCTAAGAACAAGTGACTTAGTAGCAGCATTCTTCCTTCATTTCATCCTGATATTTCAGCAATGGCAACCTAGAAAATAGCTTTTCTGCTGGCTGGCATGTCTGAGTACCACCACCAGTGGGCAATAATGGGCCTTTTATTCTCATGTTGGAGGCTAACTGTGTCCATGACAGAAAGACAAGAAATAAGAATCTTGATCACGTCTGAGACCTAGTCCTGATCTAGTAATTCCCAACTAAAATTGGTCTATTTTCTTTGTACTGCCTTCACAGAGCACAGCCCTTCCTCTGTCCAGCATTAGATGGCTATATAATGTTAAATACAATCAATTTGTGATAAACTCCTCTTTCCTCTCTTCCTCTTCTTCCCATCTGAACTTAATTGAGCATTTTCATTGTTACTGCAGAAGCATTTTGAAGTGCTGAAATGTGTGACAAAGCTTGTAGCCAGTGCAGTGTGCTAAGCACTTCAAACAAGATAAAAGCAGTTAGGGAGGGCAAGAGAAGAGAGAGACAGAAGGAGAGGGAAAAGTTTCATAGAGAAATTACACTGGGGACATGTAACTCTTGGGCAGCCTTCAGTATGCTCCATGAATTTGCTGGATGCCAGGGCCTATACCTATAGATGTCACTCAATGTTTCCACCATGCTGCTTAGGGGACCACATGTGCTGCTTCATGAACTGCCCTACCAACTTTGAGGCTTTGCTCCTTTCCTTGGACCCCAGCTAAAGGCTCTCATCTCTTTTAAAATGCATGTAAGTGTTTATGATGAAATCACAGTCTCTTGCTCCTCTTTATTGAGCTCTACTCACAGCCCAGCTTAAATAAGGCCTCTTCTTATAGTAGCAGTAGAAATAACCTGACAGGCACAAAGCCCAACGAGCTCTGTGCAAACAAGGTAAGAAGTGTTTTTAACTTCCAGAACAGGCAGTAACAATGATAAAGCTGTCATATGAGTATAAGCCTTATTGCCATTACCAGGAGTTTCCAGCAGAAGTGGTATGGAAGAGAAAAATGCTGAGCAACCAACACTTTTTTTACATCTCTGAAGGACAGGAGTACTGCTTAGGGTAGCACGGCCAGGTACCAAGTTAATTGTCATGTGTTTAGATATTTTAGTTACTCTTCCATAGGCATGCATTTTAATTTTCTTTAAAAATCTCATAATATTTCCATAGAGGTCCTTATGGTAGTAGCATCCTGTGTGGGATTGAAGTTTGAGAGAATTAAGAATCACACAAGAATAGGAATTAAAAGGTTATTTTGGTGGTACTTTCCCTCCTGCTTAATGAGACAAGATCAAACAGACTCTGCAATGGAATGTAGATCTCAGCATAATTACTTTGTGTCTCTAACCCTACAGGATCCTGACTTTGTTAAGTACCTTCCCCTTTATTCTCACATCACCCTGACCACCTTTCTTCTGTCAATACTCAGTACTTGTGCTGGAAAGCCAAAAGGAATGTCCTCAAGGGAAGCAACAACCATGACGGGGTTAAATTTATGGCTTCAGCTGCTGGCTGCAAGTCAAGGTCCTCTTCTAGGTTGTGGGAGAGTGTCCTATTCTGCCCACATAAAGTCCAGAGCCAACTGGGCAAGAGCCAAGTGAGCAATACTGGATTTTTCACTCTCATTTGAAGCTCAGAGGCACTAAAATGTATCCTTGAGAAGAATGAGAGAAATAAATTTGTCTAAAAACCACTGAAATAGGACTTAATTAAGGGAGCTGAGTCGCTGTCCACAGGTTGTAAAAGGTACCTAATTAAAGCAAATATTGGCATGGTCAGAGGCTGCATTTCAGCTTCTGTCACCCTCGGGACTGAACATCTAAGCTTGGGAACTGGGAAAATAAGACAGGATGCGTTTGACCCTAAAAGGGAATCCAGATAGAATCTCTGCTAATGTATAGCTTATATCTGCAGCAGTGCAAATAAAGAAACAAAACACAGGAATGGAATATGAAATATGAAAAGGAATTTTCTCTGTGTTCCATTAAAAATGTAGTCAAGCAGGGAAAGACAAACCAAACCAAACAAAAAATCACACAAAAAGAAAACTCCCAAAAAACAATTCACACAAACAAACAAACAAAAAGCCACAAAAACAAACAAAAAAAATCCCAAAACAACAACAACGAAAAAAAAAGAGAGAGAGAGAAAGAGAGAGAAAAATGCTGTGTGTTCTGGTTTCTAATGTCTTCTTCAAACCAGTAAACATTGAGAGCTCACTGAATTAGCTGAGACACCTTGCTTCAGTGGTTGTCTTAACACATGGTCAGATGCATAATGCTTTAATTTATCGATGGACAATTCTTATTTTACAGCAATATGGTCATAGTTTCCTGTTTACTGGTAAAGTCCTCTTTCAATCAATATTAAAAATGGTCTAATAAAACAACAGATATAACGTGGAAGGCTTTTAAGGAGATAAGGAAGAAGAGGAAGGGGATGTCAAAGAAGATTTTGCAATCAATTACTCAGAGTAGTTATGTGCATATTTGTATGTGTGTTTGTCCATGAAAATCTTTGCAGGAGGAAAATATAGAAACAGTTGTCTTGTATTAGTCATCTCATCAGTCCTAGTGTCCATCTGAATAGAAGGTGGGAAAACACTGAAAAAAATTATTCCAAAATATTAATTCAAAATCTCTGAGATGTTCCTTTTGTTTAAGAAAACAGATGTGAATATTTGTGATGTGAATAACCTACATGAAAATATTCACTCAGATATGCATTCACATAGGGAGATACTGCAAAGCCATTTTAAAATCTCTATATAGGATTAGTAATTGTCTGATAGGGAAATGAAACACATGATTTAGGGGATTAATTACACAGTGTGAATATCAATCACAAGCTCCTCTTATTCAAACAATAACCCCAGCTCATCCACCATCTACAATATCCTTTCACTTAGCATTTGTCAAATAATAAGCAAATTGTCATTGAATGAAAATAACAAGGAAAAGGGTAATAAATATTCTGTCTTACAGAACAGAGTTTGCTTAGAGTCAGTGTGACTCAGTGGAAGGTGCTGAGGATGGGCAGGCTCGGGCACACATGCTGTGCTGGGTGTGTTTTCTGCTGATCAGCATCTGACTTGCCTGAGTGAGAGGGGCACAGATACTGTGAAGATCTTTGATCTTTCTGAGAGCACAGCTGTAACATCAGTAACAAGGGCAAGCTGCTGGTGATTGACTGCAAACAAGAATATAGATAATTCAAAGTTCAGTCTAGTTGGTTCCATAAGTTACCCTCTCTTTTTTGTCAGTGGTAAAATGTTGAGACATGTTAGTTTGTATGTACAGCAGTAAGATCAACCAACTATTCACCCTCAAACTGTATTCAATACTTACAAATACAAAATGCTATAAAACAGCATTTTGTGTATATTTGAGGGAAATGGGGACTCACCAGAAGCTTGCTTTTTGGCTGACAAAGTGAGGACACCTTGTATGTCAAGTAGCAAGGTAAAGAATGCGATGCAGTGGAGGAGGCCAGCTCCTTACTCTTTGTGGTGGTTAAGCTCTTCCTGAGACTCAGAGAGAGCCCAGATGATGAAACAGAGTAAGCACCCACTGCAAAGTGTTCTTGGCTGAAAACAGGGAGCTGTGTAGCTAGTGGAGGACTCCAGCTCATATAATTACTCACCAACAAACCCATGTGTTAGGACTAGACTACAACCCTCCTTACCAGACCTCCATACTTCATTATGAAATTTGCAGAAAGACATACATACAGAATTTCAGTTTAAGCAGAACAAGAATTTAGATATAGATCATTGCTTTTTCTAAGATAACCAGAAGCCTTAAATTAAGAAGTTGAGAATGTAATATGCGGAGCAGATGTCATCACACTTACAATATCTGGAGAGTATAGAGATCAATGAAATTTTTCAGAGGTCTGGTGATTGTCATACATGGAACTGTCTCCATGAGATCATGCTATTTATAATTTTTTCATTGATGTTGTTTCATTTTTTTTCCTAGAGGACTAGTCTTCTAAATTAATTTTCCCAGGAAAAGAATCCAAGTGCAAAAAGTTTAATAATTAAAAAATTGATATTCTGACATGAAATGTAAATTAGAAAAACAGTGTATTACAAAGCAAGGGAATGCTTTGTAGGCACTTGGGGATTGGAACAAGACATGACACGGATTCTCACTGTGAAATGATGTGCAACTTACCTTTAAAGCACAAATCAAAAGGGCCTCGGCTGGAATTCAGCACCCAGTCTCAAACACAAAGACATGGTACATGTCCTGTCATGAAAAATCTGTCTCTCAGAAGAATAATTTACCTAGCCTTGTATACTAAGTAAGTAGGATCTGCATTGGGTTAGTCCAGGCTGTATTGGTATCTCCTTTTCTTTGGTGACTGACTCAGGACTGCAAGAGAGTTACCTTCATAGGACAGGGAATTATAGTTCAGAAGTTTGCTTGAAGACCATCATCTGCAAATTTACTTTGAATGCAATGAATAAAGCTATGGCTATTTTATTATTTTCTTTAAGAATATGATTGTGAATGTAATATTATGTGCCTTTCAAACCCACTGACTAGAGTCAATCCTTCATCCTGTCCCCAAGTGTATGTGAGGGAATTCAACCACACTTTTCCTGCCTCAGTGGAGTACCCTTGATATAAAATTTACAGATATAAGGAGAGATAAATGCTCTCCATGGCTGCTGTTACAGCTGAGCTCTTATGCTGCTGGGAGTATTAAGCTCACAGAGGGTTGAGAATGCTTCTGTAAACTATGGGTCATATTATCTAGTCTGAAGTTGGAGAACCCAGCTACAAGGAAAAATAGAAGTTGTATTAATGCATTTTATTTTGAACAGCAACTAGATGAAAATCATAAATAATGCTTAGGGCACCATTCGTACTTTGAAACAGAAATAAGCATTCTAGCAGTAACTGCTCTGTCCTCTGCATTGCAGTCAAAAATGCACTTTGCAAGTACACCCTGCTGACCTGTGCAATCTGCCTGCCCACAGGAAGATTGCTACCACTGCGACAGTCACAATGTACCTGACAGGAGTGTTTCCCTGTGAACAAAACCCTGCTCCCTTTCATGAAAAATTCCAGCACCAAACCACAAGTAGCAGCACTCCTCAGTTCAGAAGCCCTACAGGTTGCAATCACTCCTTCAGTTGACCATGCCAGAGCTCAAGCAACATTAAAAGGCAAGGTCACTCCATGAAACTGCTGAATCTTGCACTTAGAATTTTTTTTTTTTTTTTTTTGTGGGGGTAAATAGTAGCATCCCAATATGTATATATGGTTAAGATAAAAGAATAATAACTTTAATAATCTTTACATCTAAAAGCCATCTTAGAAGGATCTAAAGTCAGTGAAGATCCAAAAGCCTATTCTAAATTACTTCCAACAGCCCAGCATGAAAACAAGGATATACTGGTGCCTTGAGAAGGCTGACCTGAAACACAGACAGGACAGAGCTAGAGAATGAAGTAGATATTTCTTGGAAGGTCTTTACCTTGGGCAGTACAAGAGCCTGGCCAGGGCTACACCCAAGGTTGACTTAGAATGGTCACAAAACAGACACTCAGTCATGAGGTCTTACACTTTCATAAGTTTGGGTCCATGTCCATACTGGAGTTTAATTGTCCAATTACAGCTACAGGTTATGAAGTATCATCCTTCTTGTTTCTCTCTTCGGTCCACTGTTGCTTTGCTGTTGGGCTGAAAGTCGTAGTCGCTGTTCTTGGTCTTCAGCAGGAAAGGATTTGTCTACCTACTCTGTGAAGAGAGCTTACCAGCACTTAATATGAGGCTCAGAACTGCACATCTAGGCAGCACAGAATCTGAAAAACATGAAAACTAAAACTTAAGGCACCATTTCCACCCTTTACCCAGTTATTTTCTTGCATGGTCACATATTTCATTTAAAGCACTGAGCACACTTTGTGCCTTCATGCCTATGTTTGTACATGACACTCACTGAGGAAATACAAGAATATCTTTGCTCAGCTCAGATGAAGTATTCATTGCTATACTCTTCCAAAGTGGTAGACCTCAACGAGTTTTTCTTCAGGATTAACTCTGTCAGAGTCTGTGGCTCCTGTATTGCACTTTGTAGTTTAGGATACATGAAGAGCACTGACAAATTAGTAGTCTCTTCATTTATATCAGTTTTATGTGTTGCCCACTGCAACTTTTCTTCCATCTCTAAAATATAATTACTACTTTTATTCCCACAGAATTATTTTCTGTTTTATTAATTCTCCGTGGATAAAGAGTGTCATTTCATTTTAAAATCTTGCTATTACTACACTTCAACTTTTTAACTCAGAGGTCCTGAGCAGATAAAATTTCATATTTGCTGTATCTGACTTAGGTGCAGGTAGCAGCCTTTCAGTGGATGTTACACAGGAGCTTGTCTGGGAATGTAAAGAAGCTCTACACTGTATTTGTGATTTGGTAGATCAGTGTCACTGCATGGGTGCCAAGGCTGAAGTAACCATTTGTCATTTCAGGTAAATTCTACACTCTCCAAACATGCTAGGCAAACTCAGTCCTCCTGCTCTTTCTTGCTAAGAAAAGAAGAAATTATTTTACCTTTTTGTCCCTGTGATTTGACTTCTCCTGAACTGATTTATTGCAGCATATTAATCCTTTGACTTTAAGAATAAGGTAGTTTTTCATGAGGAAGTGAGTAACCTCCACCAAAAGCATTTCGTGGTTTTTATTTGTCTATGGGAAAGATAAAAGCAGCTCAGTTTCACCTGTCCAGGTATAATGTCTGAAGACTGTTGAGTGCGGTGGACAATACAGCACCACAAATCGCTACAAGACTGCTGAAATTTGAATGCAGGAAATGTATAGAAGGATAAAACAATTTTTGAGGACAAGCAGGAAATCTAAGGATGACAGAAGTAAAAGTCAAAAGACTTGGAGAGAAATGCTACTCAGGGCATGACCTCTGCTTGACTTTGGTGATATAAAAGTGGTGACATTTAGGAGGCATTTTGGCTCCAGTTTCAAAAACATTATAGAAATTGCAGTGGTATGGCTGTGGACATGTTTTGGGTGTGTCAGAGGAAAATAACAATACAGGAAAATAACAATGCAGGAAATATGTAACCTGGGCTACTGCATCTTCTCTGCCATCCTCTCTATCATACTGTGATAGCCATACCTCTTAAGCTAACCTGCATGTATAATAATTACATAATTAAGCAGTAAGTAAACAACCGTTGTTTATGTAGTCATATAAAACCATACTGAGCAAAAGCATTTAACAATCTGCATAAAATATGGGGACATGCACAATATTTCTCATAGGAAGCAAATCAGTGGGGGTGGAATTCACACTAAGGTGCCCTTTGTTTTCTTAATGATGACTTATATGTAAGGCTTTCTCTCTGTTTATATGGTTGCTGTTTTGTTGGGAACAACATCAAAAGAGGTCTATTTTAAGACTACAGCATCCTTTTCTCTGTCTAGTACAAGAAAAATAATGTGCACTAGGCCTATATATTGCTGCAATGTACATTGAAAAAAACATGAAAGAATTCTGAATGCAGCAGCTCCATATGGTGTGACCCCACTGAGATCAGTGCAGTGGTGAATTAATGTGGCAGTGTGCTCAGCTCTGCTCCTTTCTGCTTAAGCTAGAGCAGCCAGTGGTGGACATGGTGGCTGCAGCTGGCTTAAGTTGAACTTGGAGAAGACATATTACACCCCACAGCTAAGAGTTTTCAATATTGATCAACAGATGAGGGCTTGTTGAGCATGTGCCATCCAAAATATGGTTGGCATGCAAATATGACTATAAATCAATCATCTTGCCACATAAATAATGGGCAGCCCAGGGTTCATTATCTCCCCTGCATGGTCACAATCTGCAGGCTGGGATCTTCCCTTGAGCAGAGGCGCCTCTCAGGGTTACTCCATGAGGCTGAGACATTCCTTACCACAACAGGTTCTGGGTAAATGATCACCAGCATGCTGAACTTTGACATCTTAGTTAAATATTATAGAGGGTTGACTGTACACACATAGTCCTTTAAACATAAAAAATTCACCAAGTCTGGGAATAAGCCTGGATCCAGCTGCACCTAAAATCCCTTTCCAGAAGGAGTTTAGAGTCCAAGAGAATCCTTCCTGAATCTCATGGCTCAATGGGAGAATGTCCCTAACAGCTGTGTCTGACCCTCCCCTCTATGAAGTAAGCAATGCACCATGCCATCAAATATTCTTAAGCCACAGTGGCTTTTGCTATCAAATTGCTGTTAATATCAATAAATATATTGATGCTTCTCTTTAACAAGTGAGGTGCATCACTCCATCCTCAACAATTAAGCAGCAGTAGTAAATTACAGTTACACTGGGTTGGTTCTGTCTCTGGAATACAAAAGTGCTTTATAAGCTGCAAGTCAAGAGACACTCTGCTAACATAAATGTTAGGATGGACTCAGGGGCTGAGATATCATGGCTGATTTATAATAGAAGACTTGCATACACAAAGCTGTATTCAATCCTTCTCTCCCTGGAATCCACAGAAAGTAAGTTAAAAGCATGATCTGACACACAGCTGGAACCAAACAGCAAGTCATAATATTCTTATACTTCTGAGGACTGCAATCTGACTGTTAGTAGCTTGCTGGGCATGGGTACAACAGAGGCGTGCAGTTAATCTCATGTGTGAAATATAACAGTTAATTTTGGTTAACACAAAGAGACAAAAAGACATAGCTGGACCTTTTTTTTCTTTTCCTACCACCAGTAATGGCAAGAAGTTATGGTTTCCAAAGAAAAGAAAGGGTCAGTGACTGTATAGTTGTGATATTAATTTGGCAGCAAAATGTATGACAGAGGAATTTTATTTATGTGCCTGGAGTATATTTTTGCCAATAATCTGCCTAGTGTGCTTGCTCTTTGGGCATCTTCCACATTATTAGAAAAGTGCTTTTCTGCCAGCCCTCTTTACAGTCACTTCATCACCATGCTCAGCCATTTTCTAATGCTGTTTGATTTCATCTGTGTGAATTTAAGCTCTGTTGTCACACTTAGCCTTGCAAATCTTTTTTTGATGGCAAGAAAATTCTGCAGCATTAAACTATTTATAGTAAGAGAGGGTTTTAGCTCCTGTAATTTTTTGTGAACAGATCCTTTTATCTTTAACACAAACCAATCCCTCATGCTAACACGCACAATTTATCTTATCAAACTAAAGATATCCAGCAAGGTCTTTGTGTCAGAAGAACCAAAAGCACATACTTTTATATAGTAATGCTTTCACAAACCAAATCTTTACCTTGTTTTTGAAGAGTATTCCTATTCCTTTTTTTACTGTTTAAAGAATGGAAGTATTTTAAAATATGCTTTGTTCATTTTTTGCTAGGAGATATGACAGCACACTTTGACACTTCCAATTTCTTTCTTTAGCTTTATAATTTGTTGCAGTCTAGAAACTCCTATTTTCTATTCTTACTAAAGTGTTCTTATGACCAAAATGTCACTTAGATATTCAGAATGTGAATAACTTGCATCCTTAACGCCTGAATCTTCCCATACCATTTTGCTAATGCAACAATGTCCTCTTCTGAGCAAAAGTCTAATTAAAGTTGTTTCTGTTTTCAGGTTAAATCCTCCTGCAACAGCTATAGAAGAGTCAGTATTAAAAAAAAAAAATCAAATTAAACCCAAATATTATCATACTGTTTTTACGATTTCCTATATCTCTGTCATAAAATTTTCATGAAGTGCTTTTTTTTTTTATTATTATTTTTAGCCCTCTGCATATAACAGAAATATGATTGAAAAGTCTGACTCACTAAACACAGCTTTATGTCATAGTCGGGAAGATTTTGAAAGACAGAGAAATTGTTCCTGCTTATAGGAACTGGGCAAAAAAGCATCCTTTGTAACTCTGAAAATCTCCCCACCAAGTTTCATCTTTGCTCTCACTACTAAGTGTCATAGTTTTACAGGGTTTTTTTTGGAAAGTAAGGGTGAGCTAGGACAGTGAACTGATCTTTGCAGCAAGATGATCTTCTGCAGACTTAAAATTGTGTCTTGGTTGTGCTGTTTATTCACATTTACTGATCTATTTAACAATAATTGAGCGGAGTCAGGTCTACTGAAGGCTCAGAGAAATGATTACTGTTGGTAGTCGTTGTTTTGGTTTGTTAAACATATGGAGGAAAAGTCATTTTACTGTTGTATGGCCTCAGTGAATCCAGATGAGAGGGTAATTCACATCTCTAGGGAGTACCTAGATTTTTCTCTTTTTATTACCTGGATCTGGGAAGGGATGGGGTGAAGTTGAAGCCTCAGCACCTGATGTACCCTGAGCCAGACCGTGCCTGCAGGGAGGTGACCCCATGGTAGGGGGTCCCCAGGGCCCACAGGACAGGAACACGTCCCACACATTCACAGTGACACTGTGTGCCAAACTGGACACTGACCTCTGTGGATCCCCCAGGAGCAGTATATGCCAAATATCTCTGCCCAGTAGCATTAATCAGGACCTGTACTCTACCAAGATGTTGAGCCTATAAAACAGACCTGGCACAAGGAGTTTAAGGCAGTTGCTGCTGGGGTTCAGCTACACAAGCTGCTACTGTTGGTCTGGTAAAAAAGTCCTAAGGAATATTTTTATTTGCCAAGACCGTTTTTTGCTCTGCTCCCATGGCTGCCTTCTCCTTCCACTGGTGCTTATGTCCTGGTGTTATTCACACATCCTTTGCTTTCTGCTTCTGAGTTCATTTAAGTGCATGAGAATTCTCATACCTCAGATTTTGCCCAGGTCTTATCCTTTATTCCTTGTCCTTGTAAATTCATTTAGGTACCTTGGGTACTCATTTGAGGCACTTGTAGTATGTTCTTTTCTCAGTTTGTTATTATATTTTTGGGTATGTAAACTATTGTAATTTGAATTTGGAGGCTTATGACAAGTAAAAATTTGAAATTTTTTATGCATCTGAATTTTGCTACATATTAATGCTGAAATCTCCAACTATTTGTGTAGTTTACCTTGTAAGAATAGGTGGCAACTTTAGGAATGACTATATCTAATTACCTTGAGTCAGGATTTTGAGCAACTAAATACACTACACTCTATGTTTCTAAAAATGTATTTATTTCTCTTGTACTTGTAAATTATAATTTTGATTAAAGACTTGATTTCTCCAATATTCTGAGAATATAAATAGTCAATAACCTATATAAATAATGACTATGTATATGTTGGCATAATAACTCCGGACTGATATGCTCTTCTAGCTCCATAAAGTGTACAAGGTTCTGTTTCCTCACAGGATATGGTGTGTCTAAACATATGTGGAGGGATGGCAAGCCAATATTATAAAACACTGTGAGTGACATGACTGTGGACTGTACTGCTGTGTGTGAGAACAGGCTCGCAGATTTTAGAGATTAAGGAGAACAACATGACATTTATCTGGGCTTGAGAAACCTTTCGAGCAAGTCCATCACAGAAGATTGAAAAGGAATGCTAGTACATCACCAGATAAAAAGTAGAGTCACAATTGATACAGTGGGGCTGGTTAATTAAAACACAAAACAACTGAATAGGGATAAAAGGGCATTAGGAAGACTAAAATGTTCCAATAATTCTATGGGAGAACAAATTCCCAAGGACAGAGAAAAATTTTATGTTATACATAGTTAATGAAGGTGCTCAAATGGACCTCCCAGATAATGAGTCCTTTTTTTGTATGTTTCTTTGTTTATTGCCTTGTTTATCCCTTTATTTCTCTACTGAATATAAAATTAAATAAGAAAATAGGAAAATAGCTGAAAATATGTGTTTCAGTGGAAGTGTGATTTTGCTGGGATATAGAAGAGGTGAGTTGTGAAAACAGAATATCTGTTCAAGTTTTCTACTGACGTGAGAAATTTTATGGTATTAAAATGGGCTGAGCCAAACTTTGGTTCTACTAAAGCCAAGTGAGAATTATGGCTTTGCCTTCAACAGTACCAGAGTTCAGTCTTGTGTGTTCATAGATCAGAAATTCTTTAAACAAACAGTGCATCATATTTACACAGTTTGCTAATCCACCTCTCTGAACCAAAACACAATTCCACTTTCCCTTTATGTTTGCTCCTTTCTCGAGCAAGAGCAGCATTACAGAAGTCAGCAAACAATGTCATTCTGTTCACAGTAAACATGTTCTATTTTCAGAGAGAATGACTACAAAAACATCAGCCTTGCTCTTTATCTCTGACCATGCCAGAACAAAGTTTGAAAGCATCTGAATAAGCAAAAGCTTACATCCATTTTGTTTCCTATTTGCTAAGTTGTACTGGATACAAAATGAGACTGTTCCATTTAATTTTTTTTATCATTTCAGGTTATAGAAAAAGGACATGTATTTCATCTTTGTACATAAAATAGTCTGTATCATAATACTAGAACAATTCAAATTTTTTGCTACTTTTTTGGCTACTCTCTAAATATTTTTATTTTTTTCCTGAGATAGGATAACTAGAGCTATAATAAACCCATTATTAGTTGAGAAAATTTATGGGTTTGGGAAAAAAAGGAATTTTCTTCTGGAGCAGAAATAAAAACTATGAATAATTTGTGAAGCTCTTTACCTTTTTTTTTAATAGGTTTGCCTTCTTTAATCACAAAAGGAAGATTTGCATGAGAGTTCTTTAGTACTCACCTTCTTCTCTGCAGTCTCTCACTGCCATTAGTATAATATTGAAGGTAGTGCACTAAGAATATTTCTTGTTGCTTACATAATTTTTATTCTAGTGAACCTTTATCAACTTACTGGCATTAGTTAATTGAATTTTGTACATATCACAAGTCAAGCCCGTGATTAAGTGATTTTAAGATACTGAACACAATGAAATTAACTGCATTAGATTTATTTGATAGGGTAGAGCAAGTATTTGGGTATTAATATGTAGTTCCTTTTTCCAAAGCCCTTCTTTAGTTTTTGATAATCATATCCAGGAGAAACTTGTTTAATTCCCTGTATAGAATTTTGGCAAAATTTTTACTGTCATTATTCTCTACTTTTTTTAGTTCCACATTTTTCTAGAAACATAGAATTATACATTTAATTTTACCTTTTCTCTTTTTTTCCCAACAACATCTAGGCTATACAGTTATCAGCACTCATTTACAACTTGATCTTGGTTTCTTGGAAATCTTAGTGTAAATCAGAATTAAACATAAGATTCTACTTGTATGGTTATTCCATTTCTAGGTCATGTCATATTTAAAACTAGCAAGAGAAATATACAAAAGACTTTTATTTAATCATTGACCTGGAAGACCTTTCTGAAGAAGCTGTGAATTTTCCACCTTATTCATTTTCACTTTTTCTTGCAGTCCTATATAACCACTGTAGAAGCCTAGGCAGCAAGGAGTTAATGCATTGCTATGCCTCAAATGCTGCTGGCCTTTCAAGTGGAGAACTTGGAACAGGATGTGCCTGAAAAGAGGAGCTGTAGGAAGGTAGGGGAGCACCTTCCCAGAGACAGGTTTCCTTGTCTGCACAACACGCAGAGCAAGCACAGAAAGAGGGGCAAGGAGTAGGCAGGACCAATAGAGGGGGATTGAGGCCTCAAAGCCTGAGACCAGTCAAAAGATTGTGACCTCAGAGACCCTGGATCCCTTTGTAGAAAAGCCCAGAAGATCAGACTGTGCAAGCTGACTCATTTAGATGAAGAGAGAGGCCCAGTCCCAGGGCTGGGAAAGTTTACCTATAAGAAGGTGCCCACACAAATCCCAGGTGACACCCCCAGGACCCTGGGCACTCTGTCATCTAGATGGACCCTGGACCAAGGACTGGTGATGCCCTTTCCTCTGCTGTCTGATCTCCCTTTCAGTTTTCTCGTTCTTCCCTCTTTCTTTTTATTCTTTTATTGTTATGACAATTATTAGAAGATGGAGAAAAAGATAAACCAAATTCCATGCCCAATGTGTAGTTTGCTAACAAGACTTTGTGAGGTTTTTTTCCACCCTTTTGGCTTTTGGTGTTCTTTTTAGACCATGGGCACTTAAAAACCCTGGGTCCTTCTTTCCTTGTAGGAGTGGGACACGACAATCACGTTTGTCAATGATTTTACTTAATATAGGAATAACCTTACAGTCTTTCATTAGAAATATTATTCCTGTAGAATCAGTTTTGATAGTGAAGGATGTATATTAATGAGGAGAGAAGTGACTGACATTGATGCAGGAGAGAATAACAAAATGAGAGCAGCAGCATTACAGTTATTAGTAATTGAAGTTCAATAATAATTAAAAATATTAGCAGAATTTCCAATGAGCAGAGAGCATCTCTGCAGTGTGTGTGACTGAAATATTTATTATGATTTAAAAGATTTATTATGATTTAAAAGATGAAGTAGTGAGCATCTGTGATCTCAAAACATGTATTCTTCTTCCCTTTGTGGTATTTTTTGGAGTGCTTCTCCTCTGTGGAATCTCACTTAAATTAGAGGACAGACTTGAGCTGTTGTGTGTCCGAGGCTCTCAGTGGTGTATGAGCATCATCACAACACATTGGTTCCACTGGGACTTGCACATATGGATTTTGCCCTTTGACTGTTATTTGTTAAAAAGCCTTTTGAAACCTATCATCCTCTCTGTTTATCGCTTGCCCTTTCAGAGGCTTTTGTTCTGCTTCACCTTGATTCAAACTCTATACTTTTTAGTGAAACGAAAATTCCAATCTAGATCATATAAAATGCTTATTTAATTCTGTATCCTTTCCTCATTAAGTAAATTAATATTTTGACATTGTATAAAAGCAAAGTATTACTTTTTCTTAAGGGAAATACTTTAAAAAAAATATTTCAAGTACTCATATAATCATGAAATGGTTTGTGTTAGAAGGGATGTTTAAGATTCTCTAGTTCCAACACCCCTGCCATGGGCAAGGACACCCACTAGATCAGGTTTCTCAGTGCTCCATCCAACCTGGTGTCACTAAACCCTTCCTTGTCCTCCATTCAGGTTATCCTCTGAACTGATAAGAGATGAATCAGCAAGTAGTTTTGGTCCTGACTAAAATGACTTTTAAGTGCAGTTGGCCTTTCTTTACTGAGTGAAAGAAATTAATCCATGCCTATAGTTCAAGTCGTTATAAATACTCCTTCTGTGAGTTTTTCTTTTGTTTATTTTTACCAAATGACTTTTATGAAATCAAAATCAGTCAATCCACTTTTGCTGGCAAATAATTAAAAACTTTTGTTATATATTCCCAATGTTATGAGTCATATGTGAAAGATTCAGTCTCCAGTTAAAGACCACAGATAGTACCAACAACTAATGACATTGTCCTTTATTTTCATATTGATATTTTTTCCTAGTGGGTAAAATTTTATGTGTAAATTTGGGGTACATGGGTAAATTTTTCTTTCAGTGAGTAAAATCTGTCTATTGTAACAGAAAACTCTGCCTTCATTCAGAACTGATCATGTGAAGGGAGGAATTTTGAACGGGACTGCAACCTTGTTCCCCTGCCATTACTCCTCATGTGTTTCATTGCACATTAAGTTGCTTTACTTGAATTTGCATAAATGCAGCTCAGTGCAATAGCCCTACAGTCACCCTGCAGGGCTGTTTGTTTTTTGGTACCAGGTCAATCAAGCAACTTTTCCAGTGTACACAGAGCTATCCTGATGTACTCACTTGAACAGAAAAGCCAGAGAATGCTCCTTTAGTTTGGGGGAAAAGCAATACAAACAGTTTGAACCACCTCAGAAAATAACATTCAGAAAACATACTGCTGTGCTGGGGGAATTTTCTTTCAGATGGTATTAGCCAAGTATATTTCTAGGCATGCTCATATTTTTACCTGGTTACTGTCAAATCCCAATGACAAACTGCATGACACAATCAGAAGCAATGTAGTTAAAATTTAAATAAAATTTTAAGGTCTAGCTGTAGTGCTGTGTAAGGTGAATTAACTAGATATAATGATTTAAAGAGGTGTTTTGTTTCAGATGCACACAGATTTCTGTCCTGTGCCCCTTCATTCCACATCAATGCACAATTATGAACTTCTTTTACAGCCTTCACAGTGTCTCCTTTCACAGTCCTCTGGCTTCCAAGACAACCAGCATTATGTCCCACAGTGCAGTACAAGAGAGATGGTAGAGTTGAAAGAAAAAGTAGCATGCAGTTCATGCACTTATGTGTTTGGACGAGAGGTAGGCCAAAATTTTAGGATTATACATCCTTAAAATGCTTAACCTGAGGTGAAATAAGCACCTTCGCTGCTTCCAAAGCTGGCACAGATAAGTCTTCTCCTGCAGGACTGCTGAGCCTTACTACTGCTAGACTAAAGACATCCTTTCAGTCAGGTTTAGCAAGCTGTTAGTAACCTGAAAACTTCACAACTGTCATTTTGTATAAAACATTTCCTTCTACAAAAAGAAATATAAATGTTATGAGTGCTGGAAAATATTCAAAACCCTACCTATGTCAAGAGCTATATTCCAGAACAAAAAGAAGCTGTGCAAAGCTGAGATACAATTGATTAATTTCTTATTGAAATAGACTGTCAGGCTTTTAATAGCAACAAATAAATGGATTTTTTATAAAAAGGGTTATATTCCTCAAATGACAAAATCCTGGTCTAGAGTCCTGGGAATATAAAATTCAGCAGACCAGCAATTTCAGTGTTCAGACAAAACAGTTTTGGTGAGATATGTTTAACTGACACCAAGAAGCTTATTTACTTCTGTGTTTGGGCTTCAATTACTTTATATGAAAGGGAGGAGAAATGGAATTTTATGCAGCATGTAATAATAGTCATACAGGAAACAGGCTGATTTTAATGACACTTTAATATTGCAGGTGGCTCAATTCCAGTTGAAACTGGAATTTGCAACTATCAAAGAACTCAGTTTTAATAACTGTCTTATGGGTTAATTTTTGTACATTGTAAAGCAGCATGGCTGTTTTGCAAAGAGATTGAAGCCTAGACAACAACTTTATCAAGGGGTAAAAATTTGCTAATCTCTGGGATGGTAAATGAGCCAGTCTGGAGATTTTGCCTCCCTGGCTAGTTTCAATTAATTATTTGGCCAGATTAGGTATTCCTGTGCTGTATTTGGCTTGCCTGAACAGATGGCAAGAGTAAAGTGCAATACTTTAATTGCCCTCTCTGATGCTGATGATCTGCTTCTTGTCCAGAGAGTACATTTCTTAACTCTACAACTAATGTTAGTCCTGCCTTGCAAAGTTGTTGAGATCCTGAGTATCACAAATGTTCCCAGCACCTGTGCTGAGGTCACAGCTGCTCTTAGATTTCTTTAGGCTGAAGGAAAAAGTTTAAACCCTCCAAAGGGCAATTCAAGTCTTTGATGAGCTTAATCATCCTCTCACTGAGCTTATGTTTGTCTATGCATTGCACAATAAGATCATGCTTAGACCCCTTAGCGAGGTAACCCCTTAGAGCCTTGTCCAGTTCACAGGACACGGACTTTCAGGGGATGCAAATGTAGAGATTTATCTGGGCATTCAGAGTATTTTCAAGAATGACAAAAAACTGCCTCACAGGCAGTGCCTGTCTGTATGTCTTTTATGCTTAATTATAATTTAAAATTTTACCTACTTGCTATCAAATATTAATTTACTTACAGTTGTTTCTGGATAGAGGTGATTTATCTGTATAGAGCTGCAAGAACATCTTCACAGGTACATTGGATTAATTACCTTCTTGATTATAGTGTATATTTATAGATGGAAAGGCAGAGGATTTCAGAAAGGTCTAGTGATAAGGAAGTCATTGATTCCATTTAAGTTGTTCATCAGAGGGCTCAAAAGTAATTTATTTAAAACAAAGCTCATCAGATCTCTGCACATTCTAGTCCCTAGGAAGTTTCTCTTTGTCAGATCCAGGTTGTACAAAGAAACTCTCTGTTGAAGGGATTGGATTGCATCTGTCTCCACCTAACCCGTAGAATTTAAGGTGCACCTTTCTCCTCTCAAGGGAGGGGAATTTCATTCAGTCTGGTCACCTCCTTTCAGGAGGATCCATCTGCACCTATTATAAGTCTTGAAGGGAGGAAGCAAACAAAATGAGAAAGAACATATAAATAATGTATTAACCACCACATGGAGCTATAAAATCTTCTTTTAAATAGCATTAACTTTATGTCTAAAAGGATGATGGAAGGGGTAAGAGCAATACAATGTTTAAAGGTATAAAACTAAACTATAGTGAGAAAATAACATATTCCACAGATCTTACTGGTGGAATCACTTTTATGGATGGGAAAGAATTTCAGCATGACAGATTTGCATAAAATTGATGAATTTAATTTAAAATATCTTTGTGGAAAATTATTAATTTCAAATTATGTATTAGAATAATTTTAATATGCTCCTTTTATGGTTTAATTATGTTTATATATATCAAGTTAAAGTTTGAAATGCTACTAAAGCTATACATTTTATTTTTAAAATTTTAAATTAGTATTTTTTACCATGAGGACTGTTGAACAGCAGAATAGGTACTCCAGGAGTTTGTGTAGGCTCCTTCTGCAGGTGTTTTCAAGACCAGAGTGGAGAAAGACCTCAACAGCCAGTTCTGACCCTAGAGCTGGCTTTGCTTTCATCAGAGGCTTGAACAAGAGACCTTATGAGCCTTCTCCCAGTCTAAATTATTTTGGATGGATTGAGAATTTTTGGGGAGTATGGACTGGGACTGAAAGTAGGAGTCACCCTTTAAAGAGAGAGAAGTGTGGTTGTATTGAGCTTGGCCGTGGCACAGGTGATGAGTCAGCTGAGCCTCTGAGTCAGGATCACGGAGTAAAATCTGATATTGTGGATGTCTGCTGTAGACAATCTGGTGAGGAAGAAAAGGTTCCTCCTGAAGAACCTTTTCCCTGAAGAATAGGCAAAAAAATCAGGAACCCAAGCCACAATTTTAGAAAAACAGATTTTGTGCTGTTCCTGTACTTTCTTGGAGGGATCCTATGAGGGACAGCCCTGGAGAGAAGAGTCCAAAAGAGCTGATATTCAACATCAACTGGTCCAAGCTTAGGTCTGTACTGATGAGCAGGAAGACAAGTAAATTTGTCATGAGACTTACAACTTCATAGATGAAGAAAGGATTCATGACAAAACTCAGACATAAAAATGAAGTGGAAAAGAGGTGGAAAAAAGGACAGATGACCTGCAGGGAGTAGAAAAGCATTGACTAAGGCCAAGATACTGAATGCCTTCCTTGACTTAGTCTTTACTTGTAGGATTGGCTTCCATGAATATGAGATCTCTGAGACAAGGGAGAAAGTCAGAATCAAGGGAGACACCCTCATGGAGAAGTATGTGACTGGGGAACATTTAAACACACTGGACAGACACAGGTGCAAGTGAGCTGACAGGATGCACCCACAAGTGCTGAGGGAGACAACTGGCACGGGGACACCACTGTCATCTGTGAAAGGTCACTGTGACTTGGAGAGACTGCTGAGGACTAGAAGAAAGAAAATGTTGCCCCTACCTCAAGGAGGCAAAGAATGCAGATTCAGGGAAATACAAACCTGGCAATCTCACCTCATCCTTGGGAATGTGATGGAGTAAAACTTCCCATTTTAAAAGAAATTTAAAGACTCATAAAGGAAAAAAGGTTACTGGGGAGTCATCAAAGGGATTATTTTGCCTAATCAGCCTAATAGTTTTCTGTGATGAGACTGTCTTGGTGCGTGAGAAGGGAACAGTGAATATTGTTTTTCTTGGCTAGCAAGGGTTTCAACACCATTTTTAATAACATCGTCATAGGCAAACTGAAAAAGTACAGGTTAGAAAAAGAGATGGTGAGTGGATTAAAAACTGCCTGAATTGCTGGCATCAAAGCTTTGTAATCAGCAGCAGTCAGACCAGTTTCCTCCTCTCACAGGGATTAGCTTCAAGGCTGCCTGGGGCCTCTGAACAACAAGGTTATACAAAAAAATGAAAGAAACAAAGGCATTCAGACAAGGAGGAAGGAAGGTCCTCCTTTTTTCCTATGAAATGCAAACATAGTGCTGCATAATAGTTAAGTAGTATGAAAAGTCATGATCATGATTTCTAACTAATTTGTTTATATTGTTTATAATGGACAGCATGATAAATACATATACAGGGGTGCATTTCTGAAAATAAATCAATCCAACAAAATCAGAAAAACCTTTCTTGGGGAAATGTGGCAAATTTAAAAGGAATTTAAAAAAATTCTGTAAACATATTATTCTGCTTTTAAATGACCTATAGGATTTAATAAAGAATTTATGTAATGGGAAAAAACCCCACCTAATTTATTTTTACAGAAAATATTGATGTTTACACATGTAGCAATTTCTTAAAGGAAAAAAAAAAAACAAAAAAACAAAATAAAAACAAGTAAAAAATTCAACAAATATTTCAGTTCTGAAAATTGCCAAAGAAGATAGAAATTTCTTTCCTATCATCAAATGATGACAGTTAATTCAGGAAACTGTTCCCACTCTTCCCTTCTACAATTTTTATATTTCATGAATAATATTACTACAGATAAATAGCCCAAATAAATTAACCAGAAAACTGACACAATAGCACTAACAGTCTCATGTAAGCCTTTCAGAATCTAATGACATGTTTCAAAAAGAAAAAAAAATCCGAACAAAAAAATAACTACATAATAAAAGCTCTGCTAATGTAGATAAAATCAATCTATAGTTACCATGGGTATTAGCAGAGCTCCCACCTGGCATGTTAACTTTCTTTACAGTAGTTTCACTCTTAATTAAAGTATGTATTGCAAAAGACTAGGCCCTTTTCTCATTTAGTCCTTTTATTTTATTCCATGTATTTTCTGCTGAAATGTGGTGTTTATACAGCTACAGAAGTTTTGCCATTAATATTTCTTAGATCTTCTAATAAGCCCTTGAGCCTGAACATGTTTTTCTTCTACAATCTACCAAATCCTGAAATTTTAACACATTTTGCCTTATTCAAAGCATTTTTCCTTTCTTCAAATGCTTCATAAAAATTTCCTACCAAAGCTCTGGAGAGTTGTTACTTTTCTTAAACAGCACAGGAAAAGTAGTTGATATATATTCCACACAGTCCCCTTACAATCAGTAGCAGGAAACACAAAATCCCCAAAAGAAAGAGCAGAGAAAATAGCTATCTTGATTTAGAAAATGGAAAAAGATAAAAACCTACTATCAGACTGAACCTTCCTGCTGAAAGCCTTTTATTTGTTTGGGTTTTCTTTTCCATTTATATTTATCAGAGGGTACTATCAAAGAAGAGGGATAGTATTTCCTCAAAAAGGTGTTCCAATTTTGATCTTAAACTCTTATGTTTCTGTTAGATTTACAAAGAGTGGTGTTTAACCATCAAACTGCTTCCCATGGAGAGAGTTTTGAAAACCTCTTACTGGTCTTACAAGGTACTTGTATTACATTTCTATCATTTTCTTTCATATCTCTTCCTCAATAAACCATTTACAAGTAGTTTAAGTTCTGATATCTATGCTGTGGTTTTCTAGACTTATTCATTAGGAAAAAATTGTCACAAGTATCACATAACTTATGCCTGATATCTTAAGTAAATCGGACAAGTAAAAGTGACAGTTTATTTCCCCTGAATACTTATTTAAGGTTTATAATTTGATTAACACAGGTCTAAAATTAGAGGAGATAAATTCCAAGTTCCAAGAACTGCTGCAGAAATTTTATTCTTTCCTTTCCAAACCTGCTTTCTCTATTCAGAGATTTTTTTTTTACCCTGAGTATTCTCCTCAGCTACTGAATTTTCCTTGATTATGATAATTTATAATTACCTCTCAAAAAAGAATAAAATTTTAAGCCCAAAAAGCAGGTGCTGTCTGCCAGGCATCAATTAGATATTTGGTATCTCATTCAGTAATTGGAAGATTTGTAACATTCCACAAAGCCAGATTATTGTCTATTGAGTGTCTTATTTAAAACAGTTTTAAATAGAGTTGTCAGTGATGGAACAGAAATTATAGGATTTAATTTCAGTCAGCTATTGATGTTTACATGTGATCTTATTACCTAAAATGTTCTTTAGAACCAATGAAGAAAACTACTGTGTAATTAATTTGAACTGATTTTGAGGTGTGCTTTAGTATGGGTCATGTTTTAACTATCCTTTTTCTCCTTTTTTACTATAAAATGATCTGTGGTGACCTTTTCAGGCACAGATATCTCCACTGCATAACACAGTGGTGCATTTTCATTTATAACATCTTTTTGCTATTGCCTTCCACTGCTGGACCCCTTTGTGGTGTCTGTGGTTGTCTCTCTCTTGCCTTCATTTGTAAGCTCTCAGAGCAATGTAAACAGAGCACAATGGACGACAGGGTATACTGAGTGCCAAAGTACAATACTGCATTATATGATAAATACTAACCATAGAAAAACAATATAATAAAATTATTATAGGTAGAATAGAAGAGGATCAGGCATTTGGACTATTTTTTGAAAACTGAAACACTTATTCAAGTATGAAATCCACTTATAATAAAAAAGAAGGGATTACTACCAAAAGTAATTAACTCATGCATTAATGTCATCATATACACTCAAGTTACAATCCATCATATTCTGATTAGTAGTTTTCCTAAATGCTAATAAATTACAACTACAGAATCCTTAATCTAACAGCATGGAGTCCTGCAGTTTCTGAAGGATGGCTTTCATTTGCTGTAGTGAAAGGATTATAACATGTCTCTAATTCTCAGGTAGCTATATTTTCATGCTATTAACTTTAGTGTCTTTCTCCATTCCTAGAGTTACCAAGTAAATCTCTTTACAAAGAAGATAAACTGACATATTCAATCATTAATAACAAGTGTGTACACTTTCATTAACATAAAACCTGGTCATTCTATGGAAAAAGAAAAGCCAGAGTGACTTTTTCATTATGATTTTAGTCTGTTAATTGCCTAAATTTTACCCTGAAAAAGAAAGCTGTGAAAGCCATGAAATTAAAGCTCAACAAAACCACATGGATCCTGTTATTTTAGAGATCTAGCCTAATGCTTTTGAAAAACGTAAATTACAGAGCTGTAGGTTCCAATTCTTTTCACCTACAGGCTGACAAAGAGGAAGCAAATATGCAGAACAGAACAACAGATTTTGGAAATCTAAAAATATTTCCAGAGCTGGCATGGAAGGTTTAACTTGCAGGACAAAATTATCCAGGTGAATTTATTATATATTTCATTGCTGATTATAATGAAATTGTCGGAGGGGTAAGGGCCTCATTTTTAATAAACCCATCAAAAAGACTGAGAAACCTAAGGGCCACAAGAAAGGGAAAAAAATTGTTTTTTGACATCAAAGAACATATCTTTGATCTGAAAACAGTGAGAAAAAAGGGAGCACCTGCCCAAAAGAAGGCAGTTATTTAGCTGTTTGACAGCCAATGATAACTGAGAAGTATTTATTTCATGTTGAATATCATATATATGTTCAAAACATTCAACATCCATCAGTTTAATCTTGTTAAATCAGATTAGATAACACAAACTTATGTTTTCTTTGTTCTCATAAAACACTCACTTTGAATTGTTTATTTGTTCAATTGCATTATTTGGATTCATCTATGATGGTCTAACAAGTTATTTCTAGTCATTTAAAAGCACTTTTTTGTTACAGGCACAGACATACACTGACAGGAAAAACCTCACAAGCTTTATACAAGAGCTTTTTGTTCATCTGTTAGTAGCTAAGTTGCTGTTCAACATGAAAAAACGAGATGGCACTTGGTTCTTGAGAGGAAGAAGACAAAGAAGAGGAAGTTTATTAGGGTTTTAGGTTTATATAGACTTCTAGAAAATATCAAGGATTGGATGAGGAAGATGCTACCTCTCCAATCTATTGCCAAAAATCACAGTCTGTTAATTAACTCCTCCCAGAGGAGAAATATGTAAATAAAATAGATAATGCTAAATTTATACATAGTTTACATAAAGGTTCATGAGAAGACTCCCCTAAAGAATGTAAACATCTCAGAAGGCTAGGAAAATCAGGGTGACATCAGCTATAGGCTCAATGCTGATAAAATCACACATATTAACTATGGTCTGCAATTAATAACAGACAATGTAGAAAAAAATCAATGTTAGTAGCCAAGTGATACAGAATTTGTTCCTTAATTGGGATGCGTGCAATAAGACTTTTATATCTAGTGTAAACATACTGAATTTTCTGTAAGTTATAAACAGGCACACAAACTTCTGGTGAACTCTCATTGTACCTCTGTTACATAGGACTTCACCTTAACATCCAATATCACATCATCACATCAAGTGATGGGAAATCAGAGCAGACAATAAAATACTGATGCATTTCTTTTCTGAGTTCAATCCTATTTTTTAATATCCTTTTCCAAAAAGAGCTCCAAAACAAAAGAGACCATGGTATCCAGATTTTAAATTCCATAATGCCATTCAAAATAATTTAACTGTTCTTCCAAGAAATTCCCCCTTAGTGTACTCCAGAATTCTCATTTCTCTGTTGGAGCATCTCATATATGTTGTATTCTAACAATTATTGATTAAGAATCTTAAACCTTTTAATTTTACCATGTAACAATGTTTTTTTGAATAGGTAGTTTTGTCCATGATGTTTGCTCTAAACATCTAAATCACACTATAGAAATTTCTGATTACTATGACCCATCTGGTCACATCTTCCCATCGATCACAAATTCAATCTAGACATCAATCCACCCACACCAGCAGAAAAACATCTACACTGTGGAGATCTACATTTGCCAAACTAATCACTCCTTTGATGTCAGGCCTTATGTCAATCTTAATGAATACTTTGTCTTTCATTGGTTTTTGTCATTTGATCAATATTGAAATCTTCTGCAAGGCTATGATGACAAAACTCCTGATATATTTTGGGAATTCTTACCACCTCTGCCTGGCTCCTCCATTTGGCAGGCCATTGAGGAGTTCAGGCTCTCAGGACAGCTCTTTGAAAGACATCAGAAGGGAAGGATGTTAAGAGCCTTGAAATTTCCAATTGATCAAGAAGCAATGCTGTTGTTATCCTGATATAGATATCCTGAACATGTGAAAACTTATACACTGATTACAATGTGCACATTTTCAAGCATTTTATTTAGTTTTCTCTTTAGCAAATCTAAACATATATTGGTCATCCTCTTCTTTTTCAGTAAAAGGAGAAGAGCAGATCCTTTTTATTACAGCATATAATCATAGAGCCATGGAACAGTTTGGATTGGGAGGAACATTTAAATGTTGACTAGTTCAACCCCAACCCCACAATGAACAGGGTCATCCTGTGTTGCAGCAGCCCTCTTGTTAGAGGGTAGAAATGAGCCAAGACACAGACTTGTTTATCACAGCATGAAAAGAGTCCTGGTTTATTCCCCTTTACAGCTTAGCTATGTTATGAGTCAGCCCAAAGACCCTTCATCTGCCTCACGACCCTCGCCAAGTAAGGACAAAGACTGAGACCCTAAGCCCCCCAAAGAGAGCCTGGCCTGGCTGAGGTGAGATGACTGCACAACCCCCAACAGCCAGATACGAGTTCCGGCTTGACCAAAGAGGAAGCCCAGGTGTGTTCACTGGAGCAGTGTATCCCCATGGGAACTGCGCAGAAAGCAATGAGCAGGTAATGGTGACCGGCTGTACTGGTTGATGGACTGATATACCTTGCATCCTGGCCTGCTGCTCTGCACCTGGTGTACCTTGTTCCCTCCACGGACAATGCACCTGCTCCCTCACCTTTTTGGCCAGCTGTCTGTCGCTTTGAGAAGAACTATAAAAGATGCTCCCTAGATGGACTCAAACTGAGGCCTCCCTGACACAGAGAGATGGGCCCATCGGCAGAGATCTGCAAGGATGCTCATCTTGTATTCACCCCTCTTTCTCTCTCCCTCCTTCCTTCCTTTATTTCTCTCTCTTATTCTCACTCTCTCACACTTGATACATAAAAGGTTGATTGCTACGGAATAAAAGGTGCATTTGCTGTGATTTAACTGAAGTCCCTTGTTGCGTGTGTCTTTTGGTATCCTGAGATCACCCAAAAGAACCAAACACGACCACTATTTTAAGAGTGGATCGTGACATTACGTTAACTAATTCACTAGTTCTGCCTGCAGCAGCTCCTGCTGTAGGTTTCCCTTGCAGCCTCTGACTGCTGGTTATTCCTTACTGAACCATGACTGCAGGGATCAGTTTGCAGACTCTGACTGCAGGCTTTTACCCAGCTAGACTGTGACTGCAGGGTCCAACAACAGGTTCTCAGTGCAGACCCAGACTGACCTCACAGCAGCAATTCTCTCTCCTCAGCATTCTTCTTTGTGAGATTCTGGTTCCTGTTCCTCAGGGTTCCTCTGCCTTCATAATTCCCCTCCCCAGCTAAGCCGCTCCCTTTTATCACACTTACCTTTATTGGGTACAGCTGTGACTCATCAGGGGTGAGGCTGAATTGGTAAGTAACAGAGCTGTTGCTTATCAGGGGCATGGTGACCTGTATTCCCTTCTCCTACAATCTTCAACTCAATCAGGTTACTCAGAGCCCAGTCCAACCTGACTTTGAATGATTCCAGGAATGGGACATGCACATTCTCTGTTGGCAGTGGGCAAGATAAAACATGAGCCAGTGTTTCATTGACCTTGTAGTAAAATATTTCTTCCTTATATCTAGTCTAAATCTAACATCTTTCAGTTTAAAACCATTGTCCTTTTTTCTTATCACAGCAGACCCCAGTTAGGTGTTTGTTTCTATCTTTTTTACAAGCCCCCTGTAAGTACTGAAATGCTGCAATTTCATGCCCCAGGATCTCTTCTCCAGGCTGAACTACCCCCACTCTCAGCCTTTCTTCACAGGAGAGCTGCTCCATCCCTGTCATCATTTTTGTGGACCCATTCAAACAGATCTATGCTTTTCCTGTGCTGAGGATCCAAAGCTGAATGATCCAGATGGGATCTCACCATATAGGAGGGGTAACAAGTCCTGATGTATTTTGAGATAACAACTTGGGATGTCATTGCAGTCTAATTATCTCAAATTTAGATTTTAATAGAGCATTCCTGAGATCTAAGCAGGGAACATCCACAGAGGGCCACCAAAGGCCATATTTTATCACTGAATAAGTTAATCACAAGCTCGTATTTAGGCATCTACTTTTTACTTGTTTTGTGACTGGGCAATGAAATATGCTGCCAAAAGACCTTTGTGTGTGTGTGTTTGTCTTTTGAAATCTCACTTTGCTTGATGAACTGGAAGAAGAAAAAGCAACCACCTCCTGGCTGAAAAGAAGGAGAAAGCAGGTGTGTAATATGAGCAGATTCATCAGACCACTACATAAATACTGTTTTATTACTAATAAAAAGTCCAATTGTACTGGTGTTAGCAAAAGAGGGGATGAAGAGACTGCAAAGGAATGAAATAAGGACAAGCTTTATTTTCTAAGATATTTATATTAAATAATAGAAATTTTAAAAGAATAGGGGAAATGGATTCATTTGTGAGTGAATTAACTTCTGATTAGAGGTGGGACTTATCACCAATCCTTGCAGTTATGGAAACATTGAAAAATATGAAATCACAAGATTTAGTGCTTTCTACATCACTCATGATGTGTCCAGATGCAGCAGCCGTTTTGTGGTGTCTAGGAAAATGCTGTCAGTGACTGTAGGGAAGATATAGTATTTCCACAAATTGTATATCAGGAGAAAATATTAGAAATGGCTTAAGCACATGTTGGTGCATTGACCTCTGTCCCTCCAGGCACCTGCAGTGATCCAATGTCTTCTCCAAGTGTCCCACAGACCATGACAGTACCGAGCTGGCACAGTGACATCCAATAACCAGCCTGCTGGGCTGATGTCATGAACCTGATTCCAGTTCCTTAGAGCTGCAGAAGTCTTGCTATCTGAAGTAGAAATCTTGGGCTTAGTACCACCATCCTGTGAGAATCAGGAAAATTTTAAATTGCACATTCTGTAAGGTAAGGAAAAAAGTTTTACCCATCCTTCCATCTTCTCATCATGGTGTAAATATCACCTGATGACCCTGCCTGAGAGATTTCAGTTTCAAGGACTCTTTTATTTTATTGGGTGGAAATTACTGTCTGTGTAACAGCTCAGGCAAAAAGCAATAAAGCTGCCTCTGGATACTTGCCGGGCCTTCAGCTTTGCTAAAAGTATATCCTGAAAATCAAGTTAGCTGAGAAACTTTGTAGAAGTTGACTGCTGCCATTGCTCTATCTGTATGGAGAATGCCAGTGTTGCTAGACACTTCTGAAAAGCTTCACACTCCTGAATGTATAATAGTGTAATCTCAGCACTACTTAAATCAGTAAGACCTGTTAAACCCCAAAAAACAGATACCTGAGAAACTAGTGCATTTTAGCCCTTGTCACTTCTAGATGCACATGATTGAGATTGATGTTCCTATTTGATGTAGCTGAAGCAGCTCAAACAATGCTCATATTTGTTTAGACAACTGGTTCATATGGTGTAATTCCTTTTATGGGTCCATGAAGTCAGCTACCCACAACAATGCCAAACAACAGCTAAGGGCCTGATCCCCTTGTCTACCTACTTGCCTAAATTCTGTAATTCCCTATATCATTCTTACCACAGCATTATAATGATCAAGTGACAGAAAAATGAAGGGAGGAGGAAGAACTCTTCAAGTGACAGAAAAATGAAGGCAGGAAGGAAGAACTGCTCAGGAATGTGCCAGCTCCAACAGACAGGTCTGTGTAGGCCAGGATGGAACCATGCAAAGATGCTGGCAGCAGCTCAGCTGCATCAGCCTCTCAGCTGGGTCTGTCATACTGGGCTCAGCACTGCACCAGGCTCCTGTGCCGTTCCTGACTCTCTGCCAGGTTTAGTCAGCAGTAGCTCAGATCTCTGCTGTGATACCATAATGCACTAAAATTGTCAAAATGCATGGTCCTCTATGTCTTGAAAAGACTTCCTAAGGGTAAAATTTGGGAAAAACAGCCAGTGCCTAGCAGTTTTCCTTGTTCATTGGATATGTTTCACTACCTGCAGGACTCCAGGATTTTTTACAAGCAGAAGATAAGTCAGCAATGCCTGACAGATGCCACAAATATACGAGGTGAGCACTTCCCAGCAGTCTTCTTTAAAGGAACTTGTGTGTTTAGGTCTGATAGAGTGCCAGGAAAAAACAATTATATTTTAAACTCCCAAAACACAAGTCACTTTAGATCTGACACTTCTGCAGAGCACCCTGAGAGCCTCAAGAATCCCTTATGTGAAAAAGGTGACATCCTTTGGACTGAGCCATGAAGATGCACAAACTCTACTGTGACTTCAGTTAGGGGGAACTTCACTTTTCCCTTCTCTTTGACAGTAATGTGATGTATGCACACCTAGAAGTAAAGAAAAAAAAAAAAAAGAAAAAAAAAAGAAAAAAAAAGAAAAAAAAAGAAAAAAAAAAAAAAAAGAAAAAAAAAGAAAAAGAAAAAAAAAGAGCAAAATTAGGTATGGCAAATACTGCAGTTTCTCGGTGTGATCAGATTTCTGGGATGCCTGATGGGAAGCAAATCAGAAAATCACACTGAAAATTATGGTACTTCCAGGAGAATCTCCAGTCTGGGAAGAGGACTCATTATAAGTAGTACTAGCATGTACTCTGAAACTCGGAGATCTGCTAACTAGATAAATCACTAGTACCCAGCGTTAGGCAAAACCAGAACATGTTCATTGACACAGTTAGGAGGGAAAGAGCAGGAAAGCAGATAAGGAAGGTGTGCTTCTTTTTCTTCGCAGTGAGGTCTCTCATTTATGCTAGCAGGAGGCACTAACAACACCACCAACAAAAGCAGAAGTTTTAATTATACATCATAAAAATTAGATTGCTGCATTTTCTGGTTACAGATCCCTTCAGTTTCCTTAGAAATAGATGCTCTGATATGTGTTGAATGTTGTGTATAATAGGTCATTCAACAGAAATCTGTCAAATGAATCCATGACCATAATGCTGGGTAATACTATTTAAGGAATATATATAGAGAGAGATATGTATATAGGAAGACAGATAGATTGATACATAAATAGATAAACATAGATGTAAAATATATAACATTTATATTACTCTGCTTACATTCTGAGAACAAATATGGCTAATATCACTTGTAATTTAACAGGGTTATTAGAAACCCCATATTCAAAAGGCTGTGTTTATTATCTACATCTTCTTTTAGTTTCTTCAGGCTACAGTAATAGTAAGATATCTGCCATCTACCACTTAGAAACAATCTGACGATTAATCATCTTATGCTAAATGTCAAAGAGCAGCCTGCAATCAGCTTCTGAAATTTATATTTAGGTATTTGCCAGCTTTCAGTTCCTGATAACAACCAGACAGTCTGTTAATTTTTATTTTTTTTTTTCTTAAAATACTTTTGAAAAAACTCTATGAGGCTGCAAATACAGTGGATGAATACTTGAAGGGATTTAAATTTATTACTGGCAGTTTTGTCTCAAGGGAACAAGAGTAAATATCCAAATTAATTCTGATTGTATAAAAATACAAATATTTAGTGTGATGACAAGAACAAAAAATCAGAGGTATGCATTTCTTTTTTAGTAATTGTTAATTTGACTTCATTCACCTGATGAATGAAGACCTATGCTCAGCCTGGACTATAAGACTTACCATTAATCCAAATGACATCACTTCTCTTTGTTGTAAAACCAGAGTATGTCTGAAGTTATAGCTGTAAAAGAAGGTCGTCACATTTTATTCAAAGAGTATAATTCCTAGAGTAAATTAAAACATTAAAATATGACTTTGCCACAATATGTTTTTCACGCATATTTCCACCTTACCTTCATTTGACATCTCTAGACCAACACCCCCTGGAAGAAGTAACACTAAAAAGCCATCATAATCACTTGCCATCAAACCAGTCACTCAACACAGATGACCCAGACAACTTAGGCAAAAAATGTGAAATGTCTTGCTACGAGAAATTAGTGTCTGTGAATAATGTTACAAAAATCACTTCTATGCCCTCTGCTATGGATTTTATTTTGATTAAGGTAATTGGGTTTTGCAAATGTGAAAGTTTCAGTCAATTATACCATGTACAAATAGTGTGGTAAGGGCACAGATATGGCTATATGTCTTTCCATCCTAAAGACCTTCTCAGTTTCTGACTCTTTTATCACCCTGCATTACTGTGCAGAGTGATAATGCACTGTGGTATTTGGATCTATTGCATATTTTTATATAGTTTTATATGTCATATAAAAAGTTCTATTAGAAGACTGAACTAAAATAGATACTGAGAACTACCTTGCATCTATGATAATGAAATCTTTGCAGACATTAATAGCTAATTTTAAAAATAGTTTTCAACTTTTTTCCCCCCCTTTTTTTTTTTTTTTGATAAATAACTGCAGGGATAGCTTTCTGACATTATCCTGCACATCCACCAATGATAATTTCTGCTACACTATTAACAATAAAATGCAATCAGAACCACACATCTTTGATGGCACTTAGTAAAAGAGGAAAGACAACTTATTGTGAATAATGAGACAACCATATTTGTTAAATAATGCTTCCCTCTTCTGAGCAATACTTGTGTTGATGCTTCTTATAGGAAGATTTCCTGAATTGATAAAAATAATTTAGCACATAACCATTATAGATTGCTTATCAATGATGATGAACCAGGTAAGCTTGCTCTTGATGAAGATGAAAGCACACCTAAAAATCAGTTATTCATTTATTTGTTTACATCCATTCCTTTCCAGCAAATAGGAAGGTACAATAATAGGAACTGACTGGCTTTTATCCGTGCTGAGGGAGTTTGCAAGGCCAAGAGATAGAGGCTATGCCTGTAGATAATAAAGGGCCACTGAGGGATAAGAAAGGGACACTACAGGGATAGAGGCTATGCCTGTATATAATAAAGGGACACTACACTGAGTAAATGAACACCAAGAAATAAAATAGTGATAACTGCTTGAGAAACACTCAGGTGTGGAGAAAAAAGAATGCAAGCAAACAATGAGGCCAGATTAAGTTGACACAAAAGGCAGCTGTGACAGAACAGAGTTTCTATGTCTTGCTACTCTTCTGAAGAGGAGCTGTAGGCTACATCTTCTAATCCCTTGTAGACTACATATACTAATCCCTTATTAGCAATAGTGAAATGATTGATTAAACTTAATTAAGTTTTGCGGGGTTATTTTTCGCAATAGGAAAAACCATAAATGCAGTGTTAAATGTTGCTAACTAGACTGACAAATCTGCACAAGAGAGTGCTGCTTCTAGAAAATACTAATATGTTTGAAATGTTTTACAAGACATGCATGACACCTTAAGTATTCTGAGAAGAGACTTAATCGTTCAGTGTTCTGAGTTCAGTGCTGCCATGGGCAACTTTCTGACGTCTTTTCACCACTGTATCTTAGGAAGCAGGTAAAACTGGTTACTTAAGTTTCTCTTCCCTTTTGCCTCCTCTTGCATCCATTCAACACTTGCAAGTCTCTGACTAAATCAGGCAGCTTGTTAGCACACCCTGTAATTCAGATTATTAAAACTGTCATTATTTTTGAAGCTTTCAGGGTGAGCTCACAAGCACTTGTAAATGAAGACAGAAAAGATCATGGTAATGCAGAATGGTAAGAAGTAATGATAATGCAGAAGTGGAAGAAACTGAACATGTCTTTTAGGAAGAAAAAATATATAGCTGTGACCGGAATAATGCCTGAGCTTCTCAGGAGTGCTTGTCTCCTGCAGTGCACTCCTCATCACCAGAGCACAAGGTGATGCTTGTTTGAAAGTGAGTGGAGGGATGCTCACTGAAGTGCATCTGTCAGTGTAACTTTCAACTTTCTCATAATTACTTTTAGTAGTATCAGAGTACTACCAAATGAAATAAACCTTTTAATTGGCATCCAACGCCTATTGGTGTTCACCTGTGCCAGTGCTAGAGGCTCCAGCTTGTCAGCTTTCTTCCACAGTATCAGGACCTTGGGTGGCAGTAGAGTGCTGGATAGGAAACATATCCTTGCATTGTATGGCTACAGCAGGTATTTCAGCACACAGCCGGCTGTCTTGGGACCTTGCAGTCCAGTCAGGGAGATATTTATCACATTCAGGAACCTAGAGAATAGACAGTGCTAAAAAGGGGGCAACTGAATTTCAATATTAGGCTTGATTTTTTCATTGTTTAATTCTAAGTTTGTGGCATATATTTTCCCTTGTAGACACCCTTTTATTTTCTCATACATAAAAAATTAAATGAGTGATCTAAACCTCCTTTTTAAAGTATGTCACATATCTACTGCAGAAAAGTGCAAATAAAAATAAATGTAGTCATGACACATGAAAATACTTTTACACTAAAGTTCTTTTGAATAAATATATATATTAATAATTGTAGTGAAAATATATAAAAATTTGTACACTCCAGCAGATATATTGTACAAGCAGTGGCTTCATGTCTGTTGTTAATTGATTTACAGCATCTGAAATGACCACAATGAAATAATTAGGAAGTATCTTGGGGAAAAAAACACTATAAAAAGAAAAAGATACAATGGGCAGGCCAATAGAATTGGAAAATTAAGAAAAAGATTCTATTTGCATCAATGCAAAGTAATTTTTTCAATGATTTTTTGTCTAGGAATATTTTATCTAGACTTCATCCATGTTGCCTGAAAAAAGGCTAATAATATACAAATACATTTTTTCCTCTTGAGTTTGCATCGATATAGATAGCATGGTTTCGAGCAAATTCACCCTTAAGCAATAATCTTCGCTTTCAGCTCTAGACACTCCACTCTGGTAAAACCAAACAGAAGTCATATTTATGCAGAAGGGAAATATCATGTGTGAAGCAAAGGAAAAAATCATGAATATATGCAGAAAATAAATGTATATGAATTCTCACATCTTTGACAAAAATGTCTCATTTATCAAGATTTTGCTGCATATTCACTACAAAAGGAAACTCTCCAGCTCCATAATCTTTCCCCTCTTTCCCTATACCTTTAAAAATGTTGAACCAAAGACAACAGAACAAGGACTGGTTTCACGGAGATGGTGTTGTCACCATCACCCAGCTAGTCAGGCAACCTGGCTGGCTCAGGAGGTGTGTACAGTCTGCGGGTATGGTGAGCTGTGATACTCCTTAACATCTTTTGATGTTTGCTGCTATGAAGTGTGTCTGAAAATTCTCACACAAAAGACATTAGCCATGCACTTTTATGAAATGGACCAGGCCTTGTGCCTTCCTGACGTCCGATTTTACTGGTTAAAATAAAATATTGACTGGATTTCCCTGTTTCCAGCAAAGTCACTACTTACCATATAACATTTCTTCTTTTTCAGATGTATAGTTCCTGATTTCACCACTTCTGTCTGAAATGAATGACTTTAATAACACTTCCAGTGCTGTGCCATTCTGATAATATTTTTACTCTTTCAAGATGGAGCTTTCTGCACTCTTATCTCTGATGCAGTATTTATATCAGAAGTGGAAGCACAGAGTAGCAACTTGTTGCAGGCAGGAAGGAACCTCAGGACACCTATAGACCAACTCCTTACCCAAAGCAGGGGCTGTTGTGGGGCCAGACCAGGCTGCTCATGGCTCTCCTCAGGGAGCAAGTGCTCCAGACCTGCCACCAGAAAGCTCCCCCCATCAAGCTCCCCTCATTTCTCCAGGTGTTTGCTGTGTTGAGGCCCAAGACTGGACACCGTCTCTAGTTGTGTTCTGAGGAGCACCATGTGCAGGGGGAATATCCCTTTCCTCAGGCTGTGACCCACATGGTCTGTGGGAACCGACCGTGGTCAGAGAGGAATTTTTAAGCTTCAGGCAGTCAGTGAGAAGCTTACTTTCCCACACTGGCCTGTGATTGTGAGGAGGAATCAAAAACGATCCTTGGAAGGTGAAAAACCATTAGCAGGTGGTGTTTTGCTAACTTGTTCTTTACTTGTAAAAAACGGTCAAGGGATATTGTTCTAGATGACCAGTAATATTCACTGCACTGAAACAGTGCAGAAAAAAGGTGTGCCTTTCAATAAACTTTGCCTTTTAAACCCGCCAAGAATATTTGAAATATATTGTTATTAATGCTGTCCTGAAAACAATAACAATAGTGGTCCCTGTTCATGCAGCCAGGACTCTGCCTTTACCCCAGGACATGCCATGTGCTCCTGTCCAGCTCGCTGCCCATTACCAGCTCAAGACCCCTCTCTCCTCAGGCTGTCCCATCACAGGGACCCTGTCCTCCCCAGGGCACTGTTTGGCACTTGCTGACTTTCATGGGGTTCCTGTCAGCCCGTTCCTGCAGGTCCCACTGGCCTTGCCACGAGGTGTGCTGAGTTGCGTAGTGGCAGATTGTTATTGTGAAGGAGCTTATGGAAACATAATTGTACATATAAATGTTCCCAGACTGACCTTACAAATTAATTTCAAAGGCAAAACCTTATGAATAAACATTAGGAGTATCTATTGTGCAGTCAAGTTCTTTGCTGTAATAGTCTTATTGTAAGAGGCATGGAGGAATTCAGAGAGTATCTGTGCATAGGCTCAAAAATCTTAAAATAATTGCAAGGTTAGAGACTAGCATACTCCCCCATCACTTCCACAGATTTGATTAAACAGTCTCTTAAAGGGAAAAAAAAAGGAAAGAGAAAAAAGTTTAACATTGTACTCTATTTTAAAGAAAATCACTTTGGTGTCCCACAGGAAGATGATAATTAAGGTAACAAAAGAAAAAGAAATGACGACAGGTAGCATTTTTTACACTTGTAAAGAAGACCATCAGAGACTTTAATTTTTTTGCCCCTTGTGACATGCACTTTGAAGGAGAAAGACTCCTCAGTGATCACACCTGGCAAATGAGCTGTTGTCTTTCACCCCCAAAGACATCCCTAAAATATAGGCATCTGATATATTCAAATATAATGTTGATAACTACAGATCTCAGAGCAGTAGAGGGAATAAATTTATCCAGGAAGGCTGCCCTTGTTTGAAGCTTTTGTCAAAATTGAAGCTGGTTTTCAGCAGAGCTGTTAATGAAAAAGCATGCCCACATAGATCTAGAAAAACAATTTGGGAGCAGAAGGAAAAAAATTGTGGAACTCTACAAGTAAATGTGACAATGAAGGTGAAAAAAGAGTGAGATAAAAAATTGGGCTTTTATTAGAAATATTTCATTTCAGTCTTGACCTTTAAAATTTTGTTGACATATATTTTGTTATACTTAAGTAGCCTTAAATAACGCACTAAGTAATTTACTGAATGTTTTTACAACAACTTCATTCTCTGTGATTTGCTGTCAAAAAATTGACAGAATTTTTAAAGAAGATTAGATAAAATTACCTGACTTATTTAATAAATGTATTTAATAAAATGTCAATACAGTATTTGAAGAGCAGCTCTGACGTGTAGAGTCATTCTTATTTCCAAAATATTCAGATATATGAAGATCAGATGATCATCCATATGTTTCAGAAAATTCATACTGAAATAACCTGCAGGGAAGGATTATGGCAGTTTTATAGGAGGGTATATCTTTAGTCATTTTAAATAGTTTTACATGGCTTGACTTATAGCTATGAATTATAGTAGCTCTGTGGGCTAAGAAAAGCACTAGACATATCATGCAATTGATTTTTATGCTCAAACATCTATTATGTCAGATTTGATGGAAAGAGTGCAGAGTAGCCTGGAAAGGAAGTGTTTCTATGAGTGTCCTTAAACCTAGAGAAAAATCGTAATTTAAACATACATTCAAATAATAGGGTACCTAGAGAAGCCAATAGCCTGCATCAATAACATCAGTTCAATTCACAAACAAAGAAAAAAATGGTACAAATTTATATATTTGTATTCTGCTTTGCTATTTTGCCATTTGGAAACAGAGGAAGAGAACAGAACAAGTGAAAGGCTGTTATTACAGCAATGATATATTATATACTACTTTACATTATCAGGAGATAATGCAATAGCTTTCTTGTGGATCACTACAAGTCATAATTCCTGACACCTCTAAGCATGTCCACAAAAAAGGTCACAGTTATGGGCTGTCACAGTCCACTGAATAAAACGAAATGCAACACTATGCTGCCATAACTACTTGAGTTGTAAAGGGGAGTAACAATTTATTGAGCAGATTAAGAATTTGAAAAGAGTCCACTGCTACAAAAGCTGTTTTAATACCAGATATATTCTTACATAAGGCAGAGGGTGTAAAACCATTTGAAGTAGAGGATTACACCAGAAGAAAAGTCATGTGTGGCTACAGGGCAGATGGAATCACAACACCCTTATGCTGCAAGAAGCCAGCATCATGATGCAAATAAAATTTTGGCCATGCAAATTTTATGGAGACTTTACAAGCCACCTCTGACCATACAGAACTGCTGAAATTGCTAAATGCTAAGATTTATGCTCGAAGTTTTTTGCTGTGTTGGCACAGCCTAGGTGATAGGCAGGGAGGCAAGGGCACTATCAGACCAGCTGTCAGTATGTAAATAATCTTCATGGATGTGCTATATTGCTTACTGATGGGTAAAATTATATTATATTGGTCTTCACAAAATGTTTTCCTCCTAAATTACTACTCACCACATGTTGATGTTTAAAGAATATTAATGCTGTGGGTTCAGTTATGCTCAACTGATACTGGCTAACACATTCACTTCCTTTTTTTAAATGCCTTTACATTTCTCTGTAAGGCTAGGTATAGCTGAAATAATAATTGCCTCTAACTTTAGGGTAAGTATACATCCTGGTAAAACAGAAACACCTTTCTGAAACTTATACTGTGGTAATTACATGGTCAAAGGCAGCTTCTTGCCTTGTTTTTATAGGAGTGATGTGGGAGGGTATTAATCATGTGTTCACCTGTAATCATGTTATCACAGAGTGGCTGAAAAGCTTAGTTCTTTGAGCTTTTCCTTTCTACTTCTACTGGACATTCATTGCAGAAACTGTATCATTTCATAACTTGGCATATTAAGTGAGCTATCAATTATCATTTGCATTATTATTTTCAGCCTTTAACTATACTAGTTGAGGACAGAACATGCTGCCTGATGAAGGAGTAGAACAGCTAGAGCTGAAAAGCTTTACAGACACTGCAGCTAAATCCAACAGAGCCCATGAGGCACAGCCCTGGGGAGGATGGAGACATGGAAGAGGACAGCAGTGAGCCAGATGGGAGCCCTTAGATTCAATCATAAAAACTCCAGTGGCATGGCAGTGACATCTTTCAGGTTAAATGTAGGCTGAAAGGAGTTTGGCACCACAAGCAAGGGAACTTTTTCTCTTGTCTAGAGAACAGATAGTTTGGCTGTTATTCAGGTCTCTTTTTTGGAAGAAACTTTTACAGAATTCCAAATTTTGATACAGATGCTTAAGTCATATAAAAATAATAGCTTAGAATGTAATCTAACATATTTTGTTCATGTCCTGTACAGAAATCCAATTCAAATGAGATTTCATTGAATACAATGATGCTTGATGTTACCTACTTTATATCATACTAGACAAGACAGCAGACCTAGAAAGGAGAGAAAGTACATGTAAGCACAAAAGATTAAATAATCCATTTCTCAGGGAAGTATGCCAGTACAAATAATTTAAATGCATGTGTTGCACAGGGGCAAAAACCCACGGAACTCAGATTTAATACTGTGGAAAGACAGACAGAGATAGTGCTAAAGGTCATCTTGCCCCTGATGTATTGCAGCTGTGTTAATCACCAAAGAGTGGGAACAGCCTTGCCCTCCCAGCTCTGGCTGTGATAAAGAGTGAGTTGGTTGGTAGAGAGTCACTTGGAGTCTGCTGGCCGTGCTGTGAGGAGGAAGGGACAGGAGGTGGGGCAAGGGACAGATCAGGTGAGCCCCTGTAGGAGGGACAGACAGGATCAGGTGGCTGTGCCAGGGACAGGAAGGAGCGAGCTGGAACTGCAGAAGGAAGAGAGAAGAAGGAGAGAAAGAGCCAGAGCTGTGTGGAGCTGCCCATGGGAAGCTACATAGAAAAGGTGTGAGAGACTTTTTAATAAGGTGCTGATACTTGAAGCCCTATGAAGTTTTTATTGAAAGACTCTGAGTGCATGACCATCAAAACTCTGACATAATACCTCAGTTAAGAAGACTTTAGTCTCTCTCATAAGTTACTGACTTGATGTAGGCCACGTCTTCAGACTTGAGAATGGTTGCACAACTTTCGTAATCAAATTAGGCCCAGACAGTAGTCTTATTATGTCTTATTGATAATACAGAGCTAACTAGGTCATACAGGACCATGAGAATGATGAGGGTCTGGAGGAGAAACTATGTGAAGAACAGCCGAGGTCACTTGGTTCAGCGTGCAGGAGACTGAGGAAAGGCCTTGTGGTCTTTGAGGTCCTCATGAGGGTAAGCAGAGGGGCAGGTGCTGATCTCATCACTCTCATGACCTGTAACAAGGCTTGAGAGGATGGCATGAAATTGAGTAGAGGGAGGTTTAGGTTGGCTATCAGGAAAAGGTTATTTACCCAAAGAACGTTCAGGCACTGAAACAGATTCTCCAAGGAAGTAGTTACATCACTAAGCCTGACAGTCCAAGAAGAGCTTGGACAACACTCTCAGGCCTATGATGTGATTCTTGGGGTGTCCTGCACAAGGCAGGAGTTGGAATTGACCATCCTGAAAAGTCCCTTCCAACTAAGCATATTCTATGATAACTCTTGAGATTGTGAGCATGGAAAGAGTGTGGCTTTTTCTGCTTCTTCATGTTTCTCTTCAATGCTATCTGCCTCTTTTTTACTGTCTTTTATTAATTTAATTATCCATATGCTAATATTTTCTTAAGATATTGCATGTGGATCACAGTATTTGCCATTCATCATCAGCAGACATCTTATTCCAAATGTAGCTGTATTAGTATTCAATGCTGACTATTGTTTGGGTTTTTTAATTTATTGGCATCCCTCTGTGGGAAAAAGCTGTGTATCTCTGTGTGGCTAATGATAATTTTTCTCATCTCAGTATCATATTATCAGATTGTCCTAAATCAATACTCACCCTAGTTGGTCTCACTGATAACTGTGGAATATATTATGTTCTTCTAGCAAACAACCAAGTAAAGCAATACTTAAAGGCAACACTTTTTTTTTTAAATTGAAAATATGGAGAAAAAGAATCTAAAAGTAAGCGTTTATTGAATTGGTTTGTTTTCAACTTTTGTAGAGTACTAAGTTCTGCTGACACCAGTAGCTCTTCTCTGTAGCTTTTAAGCAGAATGGGAGCATAAATCATATGAGCAACAACAAAAAATACTATGCTTTTAATCATCAGATAATACTGGGTGACAGAAAATGCGACCATTTACATGCAAATAGCTTTGAAGCTATACTGACTCTAAAGGTGTAATGGGCTGCTTTTTTTAAGGTCATGTTCCTTAGAGGCATTATACTTGCTCATAGGCTCTGTAAGCTGCTTATGTCCCTGCATGACTTCCTGACAGCTTTCTTGCCTTTGCTTTCATGATTTCTTCACTTTTCTCACATTTTCCCTATCTTTCATTTGTCAGTGTGTGTCAGTGTCTAACAACACAAATGAGCTGTGGCCTCAAAGCCTCAGGGTTCTACACACATCACTTGAAATAAATGGCTTACCTTGATGCAAGGTTTAGGTTACTGAATAAGCCTGGAGATTATTTTCTTCAGTACTATTTTTTATGTTTTTCTTTTCTGTTTTAACTTTTTGTTTCTTTGTTTGATTGATTCTATCTTTTTACTATTAAGTTCATTCATCTGAATTCCTCAGCTTGGAGAAATTTTGAGTACTGCCGCAGTATTCATTGTAAGAATCCAGAAGACAGAATATTTTCAGGCCTAAGTACACTCAGTACTTTATTTTTAATACTACTGCTGGTGTGTCACTGATAAATTGGAACAGATATGCTGATGAACCTAGTACTGGCTCTATCCCTCTTTAACATCTTTATTAATGATGTGGCAGAGTGCACCCTTAGCAAGGTTGTAAATGACATTAAACTGGGAGGTGTGGCTGATGTCAGGGTCAGTGGGTTGTGCTGCCATCCAGAAGGACCTCAACAGTTGGAGAAATAGACTCATGAATCTCATAAGGTTCAACAAGGGGAAGTGAAAAATTCTGCACAAGTTTCTGGATACAAGCCAGAAATGTGCTGTTGCTGCAAAAGAAATGAAACATATTCTGGTAGGGCTTAGGCAAACCATTGCCAGAAAGACATTTTAAAAAATATTTATGCCCTGCCTCTGTATGTTAAAAATCAGCAATACATCTGAGTCTATGGGCCTTGTTCCTCTAGAAATTGGGGTTGTTCAAGTGTGTTCCTAAAACCTATCAAGGTTGTAGAAAAACAGAAGTTAGCCACCTGGTCAAATTCAGCCCCTGGAGTAATCTTCCTTCTTTGTTAAGCATGCACCAAGGATCCTAATTTCTTCAAAGCAAAGTTAGCAATCGTGACTATCCCTGTAAGGAATAATTAGACTTTGCAGTAATCAACTGTGTCTTTTGACTTCAAAGGTCAGAAGAATTACTCCAACACATCCCTGACAGCTATTTACTTTAAGAAGAAAATAATTAGTAGACAACCTGAAATAGGGATCACCTAGGCAGTTATTTCAAACTTTTGGGATAAATTAGAAGAAAAATAATAGTCTTGCTAATTCAGGACCATATTAGCTGTAGTTTCAATTTATTTCCTTCAGTGAGGCATGCAATTTATAATACCACCTTTGGAATTCTTTACTGACTAACATGGATGGGGATGTCTTTTTTTACTAAATAATCAAGTATTAGAAACCTTTCTAAAAATTCAGAAAATTCTGAGTGAACAGTGATGTTGCAAACAGAATTTTAAATTTTTCCATTTCTCTCTAGGTTTTTTATTTTCATTGTTACAAGTTGATTTTCTCATTGGCCTCTATTTTCCCCCTATCTCTCATAAAATTCTAGAGGGACACACAAACATTTGCTATATTCCTGATTCCTGAAATGTTGTTTCACCTGTGTTTGTATTAGTATTCACTCTCCAAAAGAGCACAAAGAGAAAGGAGGTCTGGAATAACAAATTATTACCTTAAAGCCTGCTCAAGTGCTGCCTTTCTCATAATATATATGGATGAGTGAATTGGCAATCTATGAAGTTGATCATGAACATGTTTCTCAAAAATCATATCTGAGGCAGCCCTTGATTTGAAATTGCACTAGTAGTCATCTTAATAACCTAAAATTCTACTTTATATACTAGGGTATTTATTTGAGATCCAATGTGATGACAGAGTAAATAATATTTGCAGGATTGTGACAGCTTTTCTTTCAAGAATTTTAGGCATAGAGTGACTATTACAGAAATATTTAATAAATTTTTTAGATAATGCTGAAAGACCTTGTCTCTTTGTGCAAATTCAAGTTCTCATTGTGAGACTATATTATTCTCTTTAAATATTCCTGGATCTCAGCAGCATTTTAAATGTTTCCACCTACTATTAATAGCTCTAATTACTTTCTATGGTGTTTGTGATTAACTGATTTAATCCATTACATGATTTTGAACAAAATATATATTTTCAGTAGAGAGATTTCCAAGCCTTAATAAAATTTGGAATACTGGGCTATTTGTAGCATCTTGAAGTGACTTTTTTTTTTGTCCTAAATTTAAGAATATTGCTAAAATTAAAAGAAAATGCAGAAATACATTTAGTAGTTTTCAGCATTTTTTTCAGAAGAAAAGTACATGGTACTGCAGGAGCTATTGCTGTAGGCTCTGCAACTGTATGAGAACTGATGTCTATTGAAAGATCAATACAGTGGCCCTCCATTGCTCATTTTGAAAGGAGCCATTGTCACCTGGCATCAAAACAATGCTTTAAAAATGCCCAATATGGTTTGCTCCTCTCTTTGAGGAGCAGGTTTTACCATCTTAGCCCAGACTGAGTATTATCCAAAAGTGACTCACTCCAGCACCAAGACACAAATGTTTTCACGTGTTTAGCTTCAAAACTATGGAGGAGTGATAATTTCTAGTTTACTTCCTAAAAATATATTTTTCTCTTATGCATCATTTCCATTAGATCACTTTAAAAGGAAAACGCAGGAAATAAGCACATTCAAGCATTTGGAAATCTCTGTATGTTGAGATCCTTGTGCTGAAGAGATTCTGATGGAGCATTTCTAAACTGAAAGGTTGGTATTAAATGGTCACCTTTCTACTTACTTATTTGCATGAACAGAATCTTTGATAGATTTCCAGAGAGCTTTATGGCATCCACCTTTTTTGCAAGTAGTCTAAGCTGTAGTTGTGTAATACTCCAATTAATGGCAAGTTTCATAGCAGGTGTCCATCATTTAACCAGACTTTTACATTAGAACAAGTATAATGAAATCAATATATTCTCCAGGGAATTGCTCCTGCTCCACATTTTGACCTTTTCGTCTGACCAGCTGATACAGAAGGAATTGGATGAGGATGTCTTTGGAGCTTTTGGTAGGCAAAATCTGGAGGTTAAAAAAAATCTAAAAAAGGCTAATGGATTGTTATAGTGTTTTGAAAGTGCAGCTATTTCTGACAATTGAAGACAGATTTATCTTTGAAATCTACATGCTTCAATTAGGAAAATATTGAGCATATTGCATAGGCCATGAACAGATACACTTCAACATAATAATCAGGTTTAATTTTAAAAGTTCATATAATTTCACCTTTGGGATTAAGTTCAAAGACCCTACAAACTAAAGGACTTTGTAAAGCACATACATCTGACACATTCAAAGAATAATGTTAATGTACAAGAAATCAGGAGATATTAGATTTTGATATATATAAAATTACTCATAACTTTTAAAAGAAATCTTGTCCAACAATGTGGTTGTAAGTGGGTTTAATGGTAAAATATGTTCTCCTTAAGTAGCATGATTCTTTCTAGTACCACGATTCCATGGTACTATAAAGATGTCCTTTTTATTTGATGAACAAATCTAATAATCTCTCCTTATAAACTCTTAGCTGTGCAACCTCTTTCAATCTTTGTTTCCTAAGCTCCTTACCTTACAATCACATATCTGATTTCCCAGTCTCATCGATACAAGAATCTTGTAGATTCTTGAAGGCAATGAAAAATCGGAAACAGTTCCTAAATGATAAAAAAGTGTTCTCACAGAGCTCAGAACAGCAAATTAGATTAGCATTTTTCACTTACTTTACTAATTTCATTCATTCACTCAGTCATGTTAATAATTGATAATATTTGAATTTTAAGTGTTGCATTCACTTAGAAACTTTGTGAATAGTCATCTGCCACAGGAATCTCAGACCACTCCTCACTGGTCTGCTTTGTATAAAAGTAGTCTGAGGGAATGCACCATTACATTGTTTGGGTCCTGTCAAACAATGCTGATTCAGTTTGTAGGATTTGCCTTTCAAGATGTGTTACAGACATAGGTATTAGCTGGAAAAATTATACTGTAAGAATACTAAATTCAGACTTCAACCTCTATTTCTGCAGGATGACTTATTCCATTTATTCCCATTATTACTGTAATCAATTCATTAGCTTCTTTAGACTCCAAATGTAATAGAAGATCCCCTCATGATAAATGTGAACTTGTGTTTTTGTCTAAGATAAATATAATTATACTTCTATCTAAATTAGTATCATTCATTTTCTAAAACCTTATAAACACAATGTTGATTTTCTTAAGATGAATTATTTTTCTTTTTTACTTTATAATGAAAAAGTCAGCTGCTGCCCTGGGAAAAACAATCTGGTTTTAAAGGTCAGAAAATTAAAAATTCCATTCCTAAATTAAGTTAAGAGCAGCATTTAGATCTGGGAGATCCTTCCTCTACTGAAGGGATTCAAGCAGGTTGGTTGCAGAGCATGTGGCATCTCAGCCCGTTCAGTGTGTGAAAGGCAGCAGAGGAGAGGAGCTCACAGAGGTGGTGGTGGTGCTGCCTTGGTCAGAATGAACATCTGCTGCTCTGGCTCCCTCTGAGAAGCCCACACCAGCTGGCACTAACCACCAGCATAGAGCAGAACTGTGGAACAAGCAATGCTCACTCATGGCTCTGGAATCCCAGAGAGCTTTCTTTTAGGAGAGCCTTTGTTTGATCCCACAAGCATCAAGCTTGCGTGTTTTGCTGGGTAACAAAAACCAAGACACAGTAAATGCAGAGGGGAAAGAGGCTTAGAAAACTCATGTTTAACCTAAACATGCATTCACAACACAGAAAGGGAGCTTCAGATCTCCCTACAGCTGGGTTCAAAGTCAGTAGTTCTCATACCTTCTAAGCTCAGAAGACAGCTATCCTGGGGAAGAGGATATACCCAGTAACTGACATTCCAGTTCTACCAAAACACAGTTTGCCAGAGAATGGGAACATGGTACCAGGAACTAAGGTGGGAGGAAGAGAATGAAAGGAGGATGTCTGATATCCAGTGCCTGATCCTATGTTTCTTGTGCATTTTGGATACAGAAGGTTAGGTATAAAATGCATAACCAAAACTAAAAATGGAAACCAGTGTGCCCTGAGTTTTGCAGGGAAGCAGGTCAAAGGAATGTGTCATGTTTTTCATTCCCACCCCACCAGGGAATTGTCCTGTACTGATTCATGCTTACTTTCATAAGAGTACTCCAGTCCATGGAATAATCACCTTGCTTCTCTCCTCGGAGCAAGGTAGAGTGAGGGGTCTGTGGCTTCAAGCTTCCTTCAAGTCCATGACATTTTCTACTGTCTCAACACAGCACATTGTGTCTCGATGCATGTCCTAAGGCTATTTGGCCTAAAAGCCCGTTCAGTGCTGAGCCATCTTTTCTGAGCCATCATTTCAAAGATAAGGTGCAGAACCCACTACCACAGTACCCACATCATTCTTGGAGTTAGCCCTAGAACTTCAGTGTGCTGTGCAAAGGAAGTTATCACCCTGCCAAAGAAATATTCATTGAGAAATATGTACCTAGATCCCTGTGGGTTCTTTCAGAGCTCTAGATTAAAAAATAAGTACCTATCAAATATCACACCACTAGAAATATATTTATAAGAGTTAAAGAAACTGGCAACCAATCACACTACAATAAAAATACTCTTATAGACTTTATTTTGCAAGGATTAAATAGAATTTTTAACCCATAGAATCAGCCTGAAACTGTGTCAGGAGAGAATTAAAGTGGATACTATGAGAAGATTCTTCACACAGTGAGGGATTGGGGAACAGAACAGGCTCGCCAAAAATTTGGTCATAGCACGAAGCCTAACAGAATTTAAGAAGCATTTGGAAAATGCTCTCAGGCACATGGTGGGATTTCTAGGGTTGTCCTGGGCAGGGCCAGGCAGTTGGACTCCAAGATCCTTGTGGATCCCTTACAACTTGAGAGATGTACAATTTTATGCTTCCAACTTTCACTCTACACGTATACCAGAGTGATACAAATACTAGAGGAGGAAATAGTGACAACTGCTATAGAGTCTGCTTAGTACCCCAAACTTCTGACTGCTATTTAACACATAAAACATGTAATATCATCTCTCTTAATGGAAAATTAATGTGTGGTGGGTGCTGTGACATAGGCAGCTACGACTACCTTGTCAAAAAGCTGGTGATTACTGGACTCTCAGAACAACTTTGGCATTTTTAGAAAAAGCAAGCATGCAAATAGACAAACAAACCAAAGAAATAAAACCAAACCCCAAATTTTCCTCTTACTTGTTTTTTTGTTTGTTTGTTTGCTTTGTTTTTCTTTTATTGTAGTTGTTGCTCTAAAGTTTCATGCAGAAGCTCAAATGACAATTTTGAAAAAAGTGAACAGCATTAAAACAGGGTGAGATTTCAGGCAGGAAAATGGTTGTAACAGTGAGCTTGCCCACATTTGACTCATCTGTTAAAGACCATAAAGATGTTGAGAAGACCTGTAGGCAGCAAGAGTAAGAACCATTGTATTATTGTGGGCTATTGTCTCAGGAAATTCTGTCTCTCATTTTACATAATTTTTAGACATTCCCTTTCTATTTTTTTTAATTAAGTGCTTTAGTTCTAGCAGAGAAAAACACATTCACTTATGTCTTACGAACCATATTAAAATCACAAATCATGTTTTGGGACCAGATGTAGAGGCAGATTGAACATAGTGGGGATTCATGTATTTCAGAAATCTACACAAAGAGTTTTTGGAAGCTGAGTACTTCTATCTCATATTGCCACTGTTATTACCATTGCATCAATATTTTTCCCAAGGGATGTAGCTTTTTTCCACTATATTTTAGGAATACATTTCTCCTTTTCCAAAACCTTCTGTAGAGTGCTCTAGCTTAAGCGAGACCTGTTTCCATTCACAGTCAGAGCAGTTGGTGTCATCAAATGTTCACATTCCATCTAGATAAAGTTGTGTATGCTCCCCCCAGAAGGTTCCAAGCCCCAGATACCTAACAAGAGTGAGGGACCTACCAAGGAGGGAGCAAGTAAAAGGCTTCATTTGTTTCTGATTCAGTCAGACTGCCTGAGACATTAACAGAATTGCAGATTTCGGCCTCAGGGCAATGGCTAATGTCTGACATTATTTACTTGCTGGTAGTCTAAGAGCCATTAGTTCAGATTGCTTTCCCCCTCGGTTTGACTCCTCCAGAGCCAAGGATGAGCATAAATTGTGACGTATGTCCTGAATCTACTTCTAGTAATTGGGTAAAATGTCTATAATGTCCTTGCTTATTGTTCCACTATTAAGTGCTCATGTTTGTGAATAAATCTCACAAGAGAAATAAAAGTGAATAATACCCTGATACATTGTTATTATATATATATAATATATACATACAACATGTCCACATATTTACGTGTCTCTCTTTATACATGTATATAATGTCATAAGGTCAATAAAACCTCCTATGTTATATTGTGACATAATCATTTTGGGCAGTAAAAAATCTCATATGTTGCATGTTGTCATGTCTCTCCATTCATGTGCTAGAATATTTATGAAGGAGATATGCTATTGGAAAAGTTATTGTCAATTTAGGCTTAGATTCCACCTATAAGGATCTCAGCGTGACACGAAGCTATTTTTGCCCCATTTTCCCATCCTTTGCTCTGAACAGAAAGACTACATGTTAAAAAGGCATAGACTCAAAGGCCTCTGAAGGCCTGAGATAACATAGCTTCAGGGTCTCTCTGCATGCAAAATCAAAGCAGGTGCTAGAAAGCTCCAGACTGTGGGAGAAGTGGAAAAATATCACCTCTGCCCTTCACTCAGCACAAAGCCTAATTGGGGTCCTTTGCTGTCCTCTAGTCCACTTTGGGGCTTGCTAAAAGGAGAACTGTTGCCCATCTTGCGATTCCTGTGATGGCTTCCTGATGTGGTCTATTCTCTGCTCTATAGATTTGATGGAGCATTTGATTAGTATTTGAAAGTGCTAGTGTGGGCTTCAGAAAACTCCTGTGAATACCTTTGTTTGTCTAGGCAAGATCACAACAGGTAATGCTGTCAGTTTAAATCCCCTTTAATTCCTTAGAGAAACAGAAAAGAAATAAAAAATATGATAAAGGAATTAGACTTACATAGTTCCTTGATCTAATGTATAATTCTATAACTGCATTTAAAGTAGGGGTAGCTACCATTTTTCCACTTCATTCAGTAGAACTAAAATATGGAAATACTAAATTATGTGCCTAATATTTCCTTGTATATGAGAAGTGGCTGGAAAGGAGGCCCAGTCATCTCATTGCAGCCTTTGGTATATACCCTGAGCCAAATAGGTTACAGTATTTCCAAAAAAACATGGTACAAAAGCATTAATAGAATAAAGTTTCACTTTAAATAAGTAAAAATCACTTTAAAAAATTAAAAATAGGTTCAATTTAATTATTTGACTGTTGTATTTCCCTTAGAAATGTATTTTTTCATTACCTTTGGCCAAAAGATGGTGAGAGACAAAAGTGAAATGACCTATGTGTGCTCATGAGGTAGAATTTACAGTGGCAGAGGCAATTGTCACTTGATGGTGCTGTGGTTCCATGGCTGTCTTTTTCCAGCTTTTCCATATTACCACATCTAAGATGTAGAGTATAAATCTTCTGCAGCAAATACAGATCTCAGAAGTTCAAATAAAGACCATAATATCAGCAGTGCTTCCAGCGTGGAGCCAACCGACAGCAAGGCGCTCAGGCCTGAGGAAAAGCCGCGCTTGTCTGTGCTTGATGGACTGCTTACAGACAGGGTGCAGTAGGCTCCAAGAGCAAAAGGGAAAGCTGAAATACAGGAGGATGGGAAAACTAGTTATCTGAAACCAGGATCAGAAAGTTCAGAATGCCACCAACATAAAATTACCCTTTGTTTTGACATTGACTTTGGACACAAGTGGTAAACCTATAAAGTTGGAGTTGGGATGTAACAGTGAATGGACAAGAATGCACACGTTTTAGAATGCACATAGCTGTCTAACATTTACACCTACAGAGAGAGCATTAGCATAATTTGAATAACTCAAACCATTATATTTTAGAGGAGTTTTGGAAAAAATGGACCTTTCCAGGGGAGATAGCTACCTAAAAGTATGTTTAGATATTAATGCACAGGGATTTCATCAATGCCTCCCCCAAAACAAAGCCCCAAACTCATAATCTTTTACCAAATTAATTTTTTTTTGTTTTCTTGGTTATTTTTATTTGGGGATGGAAAAGAGGAGGCAGCTGGGCAAAATAAATATAGAATGCTTAATTAGTAATGTTGCCCATCACTTCCATTTTAAGACCCTGATTTCGTTTGTTTATAAGTTTGCCAAACTTCAGCCATCTGGACTGAAATTTCCCAGCCTGTAGGCTGACTAAAAGAAACAGAAAAAGAAAAAAAATCGAATAAAGCTATCCAGGCATTTTTAGGGTTTGGAATACAGGAACATACTTTTTTTCACCATTGTAAAAGAAAAAAAAATGGTATAATTTTCTCTGATAATTCTGGTTCTTTTTCTCCTGTAATAAAAGGTCTTGAAAAGCAGTAGAGAAAGTGCCATGTAGGAAATGTGACTTCTTTTTTAATGTTCCAAAAACTCTGCACAAGTAGGTCAAATTTAAAAACTTTTTTTTTTTTTTATGCTTCAGTACACACATGCCCTCGGAAGACATGTTTGCTTTAAAATTCTTCAATCTTACACGATTTTGGTCCTACTAGTCATGCTTCAATCTGGCGACAGAGAGTCTATAGCTGAGTTCCTGTGGGCCCCACAAAGTACCTGTGCTGATTGTGCAGACCACGTTTTTCAAGATCCTAATTTTACCTGGTTTGTTCTGTGAGGTTTTGGGGTTTTGGTGTTGTTTTTTTGGTTTTGTTTTTTATTTTCCAGTGAAAACAAATATAAATAAAATGGAATAAAAAATTGAGTAGAAACTTAAACAAAAAATCCTAAAAAGCTGGGCTTGGAACGACTAAACCAAGAACTGAGGAAGGAAGAGGCTGGATAGAAGATTTAAGAAGAAAAGAGGTGTGGGGATAAAGTTTTTAAAATGCTGCAATGAGCTGTGAACACCAGCAGTAGTTCTCATCAGAACATGAAATATTACCTAAAGTTTTTCTTTCCCATCAGGTGTCTGCTCTCAGCATGTGTTCATGAAATGCTAAGGCCAAGTGCTTTATCTTTAATCCTAGTCTGCACATATAAGCACAACATAAACTTGTTATTCTAGTAATTCAAGTGCTAAAGATGTGTTTAGTGAATGTTACATCACAAACCATTTGATATCCAGTGTGTGGTTTTATGTCCAATTCAACTATGGAAATTTTACAGGGTAAACCCTGTAATTGGTGTTGCAGATAAGTGTTCAAAAGATTTCAATGTTGCCTGGGTAATTAATGACTATTTTAAAATATCCGTGCACAGGAGGAGGTTTACACTAACACACATGATCCTGACTTTCCATGGGGTTTTTCTGAGCACTTAACTTTGCAACTCGAAGGATATAATTTTAATGAGTAGTTTTAAGTAACTTGGAAGTACATGCAATATCAAGAATGCTAAATTCTTTTGAGAAGAATATTGAAGATTAAGCTTATCAGAGACGTGCAGTTTTCTGTGTGTTTCCCATGTAACACAGAGATAGTAATTCTGATACTTTTCAAGTATACTCATCTTTCACAGACACACACACATACACACACATACACAATATCCTGTTTTGATAAGATATTGAATAGCGTGGCAGCTTTGAACAAGGCTTTACACTTCAGGATTTTTTCCATGGGCTTTAAAGAACTACTGTCTAAAAGGTTTTTCTTAATAGGAAGAGAGAGTCTGAGGATGTGTACAATGGATTAGATCTTGTTCAATTTTTGCTTCTGTGATAATCTGTGAAGTTGTGCAGATATTTTATTTAAGTACTTTTTGGTATAAATTTGTGTATCTAAAGATGTCTTTGACTTCAACATATATTAAGTATTTGTTAGATAGTGATAAAATGCAGTCTTGACTCTCATACAGACTCCCTACTACAAAAAAAAGGATGGGATTTTCCACTGTACCCCTTCCTGGTTTTTGGGAATTTTTTGACTTTCTAGATGTACATTATTATCAGCTACTTGAAGATTTTCATAGTATAAGAACACACATTTTATGCCTTAAGCATACACTGAATATCTTACACAGGAGATTAAACATTCAGGATTTTACATAAAAATAACTGTCATGTGATTTCTGGCAAGGTTTTAGTGAAAATCAAAATAATGTCGAAGGATGAACTGCAAAGAACAGATATGTTCAGAGTACTTGCTGTGAGAAATGCAAAGCTAATAGCAAATGCTTCTAAGAGTGATCGAATAGCAGGCTCATGAGGACAAGAATACAGCCATAGTTATGGTGAATATAATGAATAAAAAGGCATAAAATGCCCTTGATATGTAATGAAGAATATAAATACACATATACCCTCCAAAAAAGTAAGGGGGAAAAATGGAAGAAAAATGCTTACAGTGTGAATTTGCAAGCAGTAGCATACCAAAATTAAGGTTATAAAAAACCTGCTGGAAGCTGGCAGTTCAGAAGGGAAGAGATATTAACCTCAGGGTGATTTCCATCTGCCACTCCTAACAAACTTGAACTAGCTAAAATCAGGTAACATAATGTAAGTACGTGTATAATAGATAAAATTATAATTTTAACTCCTTTACATCTGTACAAAGTATTATTAAAGTAGGCATTATGTTGCCCAGCAGGAAAAAAAAAAGGCTTTTCAATTTGTTCTTTCTTTTATCTTTCATACCAACAGTTTTGTATTTCAAATATGTCTAGTCTTTAAGAAATTGATGCTCTAATGAACTTAAATTACTGTTGTAATGAATGATAATTAAAAGTCAGTGTAAAACAATCAGCCATCTTTCTATTCTGATCTTGGGTGTGGATCCTAGTTGCTGCTATAAAACAAATTAGTGTAATGGCATATCTTAAAATGAAAAAAGAAGATGCTTCTGGATTCAAGCATATTTAAAATTTTTTATTTACTTCAAGTTTGTTTTGTTCTTCAGTAAACAGGAATAGAGACGAGTGTCTCTCAGAAAATATGTAGCAACAATCCTATACAGTTGTGCCAATGTGTAAAGGTCATGATGCATCTGTGCTAAGAGTGAGAAACTGCATCCAGATTTCCAAGCTTAGCTCCTCCATCCCCATACTTTTAGTACTCTGCATTAAAGAGTAGGAGTACAATTTATTTTTAACTATTTTTTTACATCACCAAAGCCAAAAATAGTCATTTCACTTCTGTATTTATGTCTCAGAAATGAATACAAAGCAGCTCATCAAACAGAGTATTTTCAATTGACTTTAAAAATTATATTTAATATAAGAATAATTCAAAATATTTTATTTGTCAGGAACATTTATTTATACAGATTAGTGTATATTTGTAGAGCCTTTGTTACAAAACCTTTGAGAATTGCCTAATGAATCTAAATTGTAAACATTTTTCTTTTTGCTAGGAAGGGATGCAAGTGGATATGTGCTGTCAGAAGCACTAACCAATCCATTCGTCATTTAGGTGTATCTGCTTTGGAGGCCTCTGTTATTGAGGCCAGAAGAGAGAAATGACACCTGGACATGCTCATCACGAGGTGTTATTGGCCACCTACTGCAGCATTTGGTCTGTGCTTTATAGCACCAAGCTCAGAATAATCTTCTAAAGGCATAAGTGCACATATTCACACACTGAACACAACATAAAAACACTTAAGCAGTCAGATGTTTATTGTTCATTGCCCCACAAAAGACAGAGATAAGCGACTGTTTTATCTAATGCTGTATTTAGAAGCAGCTTGGCAGAAGTTACAGCAAAGTGTGACTGTGGTGCCCTGAGTAATCCTTGTTATCTGACTGCTAGATCTGGCAGGGCTAAAATTATCAAATAGCAGCAAACCATCAGCATAATTTGTATAATTTTCTGCATCTACAAAGTTTTGACACATATTGGTTGATGATTTATGCCTACCTATCACAACCAGCCATAACACAAATTTTATTGAACTGCAAGGCTGTGCTCTTCCCTGTGCATCCCATAATAAGCCCTAACCCCCTTTAGTCATCAGCCACCTAGCTACACAGAAAGCATATCTGTATGTTAAAGATCTCCAATGAAGCTTACTGAATACTACAGACAAGCAAAGGAAGGACCGAAATAAAAGAACAACTTCTTTCTCTCTTCTTGAGAAAAGAGTTTGACATTCTGTCTTGCAAAACTGCCTGTACAGCTTAGAAAACAGCAAATGAGTTCTAGGATTCAGACTTAATGTAATAGAATTACATAGTCCAGTCCTGGCTTGTATGTTTATTACTTGGAACAATTCTTTCCTTGTGGGAATCTCTGGGAATTCATCACTTCTGTCACGCAATCCTGACAGTTACCCCTGTCTGATCATCCTTCTTCATTCACAAATTAAGTCCAAATCCCAGAATTTAATTAAAATTTCTGTGCATTTTATGCAGCTTCATAAGAACATGAATCTGTATTAAAAACCCCAACAACTTGCATAAAAGATTAAGGGAAAAGTTAAGATTTAAGACAGTAAGACAGACTAATCAAAATAGATACCATGTTTTTATTAAGGAAGTCAGAGAAGTGATATTTGCAGCCTTCTACTCATCCTGCTATGTTCTGCCTTCTGGCAATACTTCAATGAATATATACCAAATAACACTTTCTTCATGTACCATGTTGTTTTAATGCTCTTCCTATTAAAATGATTTCCATTACAAAGTGGATATTATCATTATGTCAACTCTAATGACATATAACATAAGAATATTATAATGTAAGTGGTATCAGAGGTTTTGTATTCAGAGTAGATTATTAATTGATGCTGTGTCAGCATGCTCAGTAGAGTGAAATGGAGGAGCAATAAATAGCAATAGCTCCAGTGGCCTATATTCACATCTCGTGCTGGATTCACTCCAAAGTCTTGTCAACTCATCTTGTTATCAGTGGTCGTTTGGGTTGGAGCACTGGAAGTAGCCAGATATAATGGGAAATACTGTTTTCTCATTGCAAAACTCACTGTAGAAAGAGATGCATCTTTTTCCTTGTAAAGCTAGTGAACCAGGAAAGGTGGGAGAAGACTTTAATATCAAAATGTTGACTTGAGTGCTTCAAGAAATGGATGATTTTATGAGAGCATTTCTTAAAAGAAAATAGATAAAACATATTGATGGTGATTATACATGCATGAAAATTACTTAGAGTCAACCAGACCACCTCGTAATAGTTATTTTTCTGCTTTGGTGTACAAACCTCTCCTAAACCACAAAAAGTTGTGTAGTTTTAATTATATAAATATAGAATAGCATGGGTTGGAAAGGGCCTTAAAAAGTCACCTAGTCCAGTGCCCCTGTAATGAGAAGTGACGTATTCAACTAGATCATGTTGTTCAGTCCCCCCGTTCAACCTGACTTTGAATGTTTCCAGAGTGAGGCAACCTATTCCAGTGTTTCATCACCTTCATCATAAAAAATTTCTTCCCTGCCTCTAGTCTAAAGACAAAGCCTTTCAGTTTGAAACTATTGCTCCCTGACCTATCATAACAGGCCCTGCTAAGAATGTGTCCCCAGCGTTCAATAGCCTCCTTTAGGTATTGAGAGGCTCCAATAAGGTTTCTCTGTAGTTTTCCATTTTCCATTCTGAACAGCTCATATCAAATACCAAGGAGAGTGGCTTGGGGACTACATCAGCTAACTCCCTCAGGATTTTAGGATACATTTATTGGGTCCCACAGACGTATGAATGTTCAGGTTACTCAGGTGGTCATGAACTCAACCTTCTCTCATACAGGAGGTAACTCTTCTCCCCTATCCCCTGCCCTGCAGTTCAACCACTTGAGGAGTGTGAAAGAAATGCTGTCATTAAAGGCTTAAGCAAAGCTTTCGGGTACCTCAACCTTCTCATCCATCATTCCCAGTTTGCTAGTCGTGCTAACTGATTGGAGTGCCATGGGGTAAGATACACATTTTCTTTGAACCAGCAGCTTCCCACTAAGTCCCAATGCCAATGAAAAAAATCAAATCTTATCTACTCTTATTAGCAAAATGTTAAACAAAATCCTGTTACTACATGACCAAAGTATGTCAATATAGCAACAGATTAATACTCTCAGGCTTCCATTCTGTTCTCCCTTCATAAAATTGGCTTTATTTTCAATAGAATATACATTTATTTTATTTTGACTATTTTCCCTCTTTATAGCAACAGGGAATTGTATTAAATGTTTTCTTTAAAGTATTCTACTTCAAAATATAGCTTCTGTGTTGTATTTGATAACTAACTGGGATGAAAAAAACCAAAACCTCCCCAAAAATCCAACAAACCATTAAGCCGCTATATCAAACAGAAATTGGAATCTGCTGTGAAATTGTATCTAATGGAACAACTCTCCATGCATGATAGTCAGAGAACTATTAGATTGGCAGATTCTCTCCTTTGTCTCCTTAAAGGGCTGTGAGCACAGCAAGCAGTCTCAGTGTTTGCTCTGAGGCATAAATCACTGTGAAAACAACATCTTACTCTGATAAACTGGTTTAGCCACAGAGCTTCCTTTGGTGCCTTGCATAGCTTTTGTTTAATTGTATTCTAGTTACTCTTTAGATAAAAGATTTTCAGATAATGAGATAAGAAGTATTTGTTATTAATCTAGTGCAATGGTGATCTGTGATAACTAAGGTATTCCTAGAGAAAGGAGGGAGAAAAGCTACAGACCTACAGGACTCCACAATGATAACATATGTTTGTAATGTTTAATCTATTGTCTGTTGTATAAATAATGTGTGAATCCACATTAATTATATAAATTTAAAATGTGGTATAGATAGAGAATTATTTGTCTAAATCATTATAGCAGATAGTACTTTGAAAGTGTGGCCTATGGAGGCGTATGTATGTTATATTTTGTGCCTTCCACAGTATAGGTTGCATGATATTATCCTATCAGCTTTTGCTCTTGTATAACATTAGAAAAAAAAATCTGATGGATCTGGACAGAAGATCTTATCTCAAGTTGCAAATTTTTTGTGGGGTCTTCTTTTTCCTGTTTTTTATACAATCAGTGGTAAAATTAACTGTAGAAGATTGTTTATTACTGTATAACAAATACTTAGAAGAAAAATTGCATGTGCTCAGCAAACCTGTTCTGATGTACTGATCAGCAACCTGTACTGATCAACAAAGAAACAGTGCAACATGCTGTTTAGTTTTAGAAAACTGTAGATGAATGTGAATAGATATTGTGAATCTGCTTCCAGATTTGTTTCTGTGTATTTTGTCATATATGCTGCCTTCTGCAATGATGCATATATCCTCAGGTGTATTTAACATTTATAATCCTGGATAAAAAATGAGTGTAGACATATTACACTGGATGGACAATAAATCAGCTGTATCTGTGTTCCTTTTTAAGCCTGAATGTGATGAGGTTCAAATTTGGAATTTAACACCCCGTTCCTCATGATAACAATTACATCTCTAGCTGATCATTTTCTGAAGTGACATACATACCTGTCCCCATTTTCCCTCTGTTTAGAGTCATATATTACTGTTTGTATTTAAGACAAAGCAGGTAAGAACCCAGTTCTCTATGATCTGAGAGGTTAGATGTTCTAAATATTTAGGAATGAAAGGAATACTATTAGTTGTCTGCTTTGATTCATTTATGGGAGATGTTGCACTTTCAGTTATAATGATAGTTGATTACTGGGTCTCCCGGTGCTGAAGAAAAAATTGTTCTTGACAAAATAGTTAAATCATTGAAACTTTTTCCTTCTTAAACAAAAATTAAATTTATGATTCTCTTAAAATTATTATTTTTTAACTCTTCCCAATTCTTGCTTTACTAGATAGGGACTTTTATAACCCAATTATCATTGTCATTCTGGAAGACTGATTGTCTAATTTTTTCTCTGGATGTCTCAATTGTTATCTCTTGACTTATCTTGGATATGACACAACTTTCTCCTAATGGTCCTCATGATTAATACATTTGCTGATAAAAGAATGCTGTAAATGTCCTAAAAAAGATCTGCTGTCTATCCACTTCAACATCGTTTCTGCAGAAAAGCTGTTTGTATTGATCAAAACTAAAGTGAATCATAGATGGTAAATTTGATGTTGAAGACCTTTTTGCTTTTTGCAGTTCCAAGTAAATATCAGATTAAGATTTCAGATATAAGATTTTGTTTGTTTTCAGTATTTCTTCTTTTATGGCTAATTTATAAATTGAACACACACACACACAAAAAAAAAAAAAAGTCCAAATAAAAGTTTAAGTTGTTTTTTAATTTTATACATTTATAACTAAGATGAAACTACACATCCTGTTTTGGCTCCAGCTACTCTGTGGCAGAAGTGTATCAGCTCCAGGCCATCACTTGTTTGATTGCCCCTGAGAGTGAATGGTTGTGGATGACCATTGCCTCAGTTCTGCCAGCTGATAAAATAATTTGATCACTCCCTAGTTCACTTTAGGGAAAAAAAGCCAAGTTAGATTAAACATTTAATTGAAAGTTTATGAAGCTGATCAACTACCAGACTGGCAAGATATGGCATGGGATATGGCAAAATGATGGAAACTCAGGCTAATATCTCTTCAGGGACACACCAGAACCTGAGGAACTCATGTATTTGTGAGGTTAGATGCACCAAAATTTTTTCTTATCCTCCTTGACAGGAAATTTTTATTTGGAATCTATGTAAAAGGAGACCTCTGGGCTCTCCCTCCCTCTAGTTGCTGGTTTCTATGCTTGCTTACAGAGTTTGAAATGGTGAATTACAGTACTCTATATTCACCTACTACTCCTCACAACAGCGAAGGAAAGTTCTCATTTTCCAGGTCCGTGAGGGAACAGTAGCATTGCCATTTTTTCAGTAAATTTTACATGCCTGGAAAAATGGGGCAAAAATATCAGTAGTCTGCAGCAGCAGGACCCAAACCTTTCTTCAGCTGGGTAACTGTGCCCATTTAATCACAGTTCTCTCTTTTAGCTGCTCAGCTGGTAGCAGACCTTTAATAGCAATTTACATTTAATCTCATCACTGATCGATCCCATTCACCCAGTTAACACCTTTGTCACAGAACAATGGAGGTATTCTCTAAAATATTGTTCTTGGCTCAATAGGATCGATTAAATATAATTGTCTGTTACTTTTCTGTGTTTCAGTGTGTCTGACCAGCTGCTAGCTCTTGAGCTGCCTTAAATTTTATAGTGCACCATCACATATGTTTTTTCCTTTTACCTGTAAGCAAAAAAATTGGAAATCAAATGAAGAAAAAAATATTTTTTTATTACTAATAATTACTGTTATATGGCCTCTGCTAATAATGGTACCATTTTTTATTCTGGGGATTCATGATGGTGTTATTCAAATAGACTTTGATTTTTAAACTATAATAGAGGTTTCACAGAAGTTTCCTGTTCTTCTTATCTGTCAGAAATAAGTCAACCTGAACAACAGCCACTTTGCCTCCCATTCTTCTCTAGACTAGTTGAGAGTTACATATATATAGGCTTGCATCCTGGAAAAATCAATGCAAAATGATTCATCTGATTCTAGGGGGTGTTATGAAATTCAAATGACAAAGTGTTAGCTACTGTTCTTAAGGCACAGTTCAGTGCCAGAAACATTTATTTCTATGTATGGCAACATAGCATTTTTAGAAGCCTTGGGCTATTGCTCTAATCTCTAGTGCATGTGAGAATGAGCTGATCTCAATCCACAATTCTGGGGCTAGCATTTTAAAGCCAGAAAAAACCAAAGTGTTACCACGACCATGCCTGGCTGCCAGTATGGAAAACAGCACTTAGGTGAAGTGTCACCCCTTCACATTTCAGTGCACACGGACAGACAGGAATTGTAGAACGAACTATGCAGAGGCCAAACATCAGGTTTCAAAGGAACTTTCGTCTGAAGAGAAACATTTTTGTGGACAGATGTCTTCGGAACAGTGGATCACATTTGGCTTTTCGGATCTTGATTTAGCATGTCAGAATGGTTAGGTTTGCCTGAGTCTTGGACTTTGGTTTTCATGTCCCTGCAACCTCACAGCAAAAGTTCACAACTTCTTTCTTTGAGTGCTTCTTATCCCTGTAACAGTATCAAATCTTCAGGCACCTGTACCTTCATCAGCGAAAACACCTAGGGTTATTTTTCAGTGCTGTTTGAATGGTTTCTTCTGAAAATGGCTGCACTCAGGCAGCACTGTGAACAAAGTAGAGATTAGGGGAAACTTAGCTGTCTTTTATATTCAGTAGCCCAGTATTCAAATGCAGGACACTGAAATCCAGTTCTATTCACTACCAATGTGGGAAACCAATTAGTGAGCCAAAGATGAAGGATAGACTCTGGCTCTCTCCAAACATGGCTGAACTAGTGTCTCTTCTCTTTCCCCACACTCTGCACACTACACATAAAATGTTTCTAATGTTTGCCATTATCACTGTTATTCATCTCACATTTATTGGAAAGAAAGTTTCAGAAGAAAGAAAGATCTCCTGTGTCTTTTTGAGCTCTGTTTTTGTTTACCCAGCCATTTGGATTTGAGACAGGATAGTTTAGCCATAGCACTGACAGATCTGCATATAGCTGAACATTGAATTGAACAAATGCTCTCGTTCTTTCACTTTTAATCATTTTGATTCTCCAGTTGAGCTTCCTGGTATGGCCATAACAAATACTGTTTTGTAAAGCTTGTGATCTATGAAACCTGGGGTTTGGTGGCTTTCTACAGGGAACACCTGCGATGTAACAATGCAGATGAGACACTCCTTAACAGGCATCTTGAATAATACCCGAGACAATTTTGTCCTTTTTTGAATGCCAACACTTCTTAGTAACACCAAATTATTTTGAAAATGTTTTGTGTAGGGAAAGACATGACTTCTAGGCATTTTGATTCTGCTTATAGTATTTTGTTCAGAAGACTATTTCATTAAAACAGGAGATTACTACAACCCCAACTAGATTCTGCATTTTAGAGAAAACAATTGTCATATGGAAGTGTGGAAGGTTATTCCAAAGGCTGACACTTTGTGCAAACAAAACACTATGTTGCTTTTAGGGGATTTTGGCCTTTTGTTTTGTAGTGAGTTTTTGGTTGGTTTTCTTTGGTTGGTTTGGTTTCTTCCCTATTGGACCACTAAGAATTGCTCTTACTCATTCGAAGCCATTTATTTGCTACTGAAAACATGAATGGACAATTTATGATCTTAAAAACACATGTTTAAGTCTTTCTTATTCTGCTAAAAACACATAGATGAGGCTCAATTGATAAAACATATGTTACCTTAATTGTCTAGGCAATGCTGGACATATTTGGGACACTGAGAAGGTCTTACAGTTTGGCAGCCCAATAAACTTATGAAATACTAATCCATTAGTGTTGTACATAAGCCCACAAATATGTGCATTTGTTATTGCTAGCTATAATATAGCTAAGCATTTATTCTACCTGAATCATCAGTTTTGGTTTGTGTCTAAAACATATTGGTCCAATAATAATGACAATAAGCATCCTTTTATCTAATTGTCCTAACTAACTATGAGCAATTTTCTATTTTGGTATGGCAGTTCTCTTAAGAATATTATTTTATAGTACTGAAACAAAACAGAAATGAAAAGTCAAGGAAAATCAGTAATACTTGTAACCATCTAGTACTTTTAGAATAATATACATTAGATTCTGTGAGATCTCCTGGATTGGAAGATGCAGGTATTTAATTTGTATTCTGCTTAGTGTTTGGCACACTGGGTCAAATGACCTAATCTGAGGTCTGTAAACAATGTTGGGAAATAGATAATTCTACTAGACAACCATAACATGGAAAATTAATGAGACATCTTCACAGACAGTAAAAGATATGCAATCCAGAAAATGTACAAGCCAGGAAACTTATTCTTCCAGGAAGTTTTGTTTTCACATACTTTTGGTGGAAGATAAACTCATGGGCCCTGATAGAATGCATCCATGAGCACCAAGGGAGATAACAGAAATCATTTTAAGGCCATTGTCCATAATCCTCGATCCATCAGGGAGACTTGGAGAAGCACCAGAAGACTTGAGAAAAGTAAATGTCACTGCTACCTTCAAGAAGGTCAAGAAGGAGGACACAGGGAGCTATAGGCTGGTCACCCTGACTTTGATCTCTACAAAGGTTTGGTAGATACTGCATTGCTTCACTTGTGGGAAGTCTTGTGAGACCAACTTGGTAAACTTCTTTGATGAAGTGACTGTCCTGGTGGACATGGCAAGAGCAGAAGCTGTTGTGTACCTGAACTACAGTAGCGTCTGCGACACTCTCTCCTATAACAGTTCCATTAAGGAGCTATTGATGGATGAGCAAACAGTGAAGTAGATTGAAAACCGGCTGAATTTGTTGAGGTCAGGTGGTGGTGATGAGCAGTACAAGTGTGGTTGGATGCCAGTGACCAGCAGTGTATCTTAAGGGTCAATACTCCATCCTGTCCTGTTCAGCATCTTCATAACAATAAGGGTGATGGATCAGTGTACCCTCAGAAAAATTGCAGATGACACCAAACTGGGAGCAATGGCTGATATCATGGCCAGAGGGCCATGCTGCCATCCAGAGGGACCTCAACAGTCAGAGAAAGGGATGTGAGGAAACTCAGGAAATTCTGAGTCTGAAGAAGAACAATTCCCAGGCACCAGTACATGCTGGGGGTAGCCCAGCTGCAAAGCAGTTCAGCAAAAAATGATTTGGGGGTCCTGGTGGACACCAGGTTGGATATGAATCAGTAATGGGCTCTTGATGCAAAAAAGGCAAATGGGCCACAAGGATGATTAAGGTACCAGAGTACCTCATATGTGAAGAAAGTTTGAGAGAGCTGGGGCTCTTCAGCCTGGAGATGAGAAGGATGAAGAAGGATCTTAACTGTATATATACTTAAAGGGAGGGTGCAAAGGATATAGAGCTAGGCAGTAGCAAGGGACACATACTGAACCACAGAAGGTTTCCTCTGAACATCAGGAAACATTTTGTCACTGTGAGGATGGCTGAGAACTGGCACAGTTCACCCAGAGAGGTGGTTGAGTCTCTCTTCTCAGAAATATTCAAAAGCTGTGCAGACGTGGTTATGGGCAATGTGCTTCATGGGCAATGGCTCTGTTTGAGCAGCAGGATTGGACCAGATTACTTCCAAAGGCCTCTTCCAGCCTCAACCATTTTGAGATTCTGTCTGTGTCTGTGATTTTTTGGACTTTTTTACTTTAGTCACTGATATGTTTGACATAGAAAAAATGTTCATCCCCATTATCATTTGTATATATTAGGCTTAGTAATATGAAGCACAAATAAGTTTCACTGCCAGCCCCACTCCTGCCCACAAACATTTAAAGTTTATACAAGCTCCTACCTTTTTAAAGTAAACTGAATAACAAGGATTATATGTTTCAGACAGAAATGAAAAATATCCAACAGTGAATTAAAACTCAATAACAAAATTTGATCAGGTAATTTTCTTTTAAACCCTCCTATCTGTGCAACCAATAATCACAACTGGTATAATTATCCAATTGTTGTTCAGTAGATAACAATCTTATTACTGTAAACAAAATACTGTGTTAACATTAATACCTTTTAATGATACCTTTTGTGCAAAGGCTACAAAGCACCTATTCTAAAATTAACACCTTGGAAATTAGTGTTCTCTAAACCTTAGTTTCACCCACTCTTTCCAACTGGGTGGTAGAGAAATGCAGAGCACATCTACGGCCTTCCAGTCCTCCTCACAACATTCCAAAAGCCTTTATCTATTTGCAGACTACCCCCCTCATATGGACTAGAAATATGACATCACATAACTCTATAAATATGTCTAGTTTATCTTTTCTGTATGATTGTAATTTCAGTCATATTTTTCTGACATTTACTGTTCAAATGTCAATAAATCTTTTACGGTATAGTCTCTTTGTAACATCTATATCTGACCCTTGTAATGTTTTTGGTTTGGTTTGGTTTCTAGGGTTTTTTTTTGACTCATAACAAAACTAGTTTGTCTGTTAGTATGGGCACTGGATGTCCTCCCTGGACAAAAACTCCAAACAATAAAAAAAATATTCAAAGCCATCACCATAGATTTCTGTCTTGGGAGTATTTTCCGTACATTATTCTCTTATCATTCCATTCTGTCCTTGTATTTTATTTCTCTCTCTCACTTCCCTTAAGCTCTTTGAAATTACCAATAGCAATGATACTCTAAACAGGAAACAATAGAGGTAAATAGGGCTAATCTTCTGCTAGCTGTTCATCTGCATTGTGCTAACAACTGCTAATGCTAGAACTCTGCTTCTGCAAAGTACTTATGCAAGTTGGTAATTTTAAGGCACTTTGCTAGTTTATAGACCATGTATATATTGTTCTTAAATAAAAATCTGGTTCACTAATCATGTTAGAGATTCTAAACAGAACACACCTGCCCAGCTCATACTAGCTGAAGTCTAGATGTGACAGAACGCTAGAGAAATCCATGAAAGGTGAATGCAAGTAAGTGCTTCACATGTCAACAATGCTTCTTTCATCTTATAATTTGCAAATTTTCTGGGGATAACAGTTATTTTTAAGTATGTTTGACTGACATCAATTTTAAAACTAGAAATGGCTTTACAGTTGCTTGAAGTACTATTTTAGGAAAAAGATCTTTTTCCTGTTGATTGCAGCATTACCAGAGTTACTCATTTAACCCCTCGTGTCCTGATACATCTTTAACAAATCACTGGTTTTCCCTTAACTCATTGTTAAAGCCATGTTTTCTTATATAATTTAATTATGTATTTTGACACCATTGCTCAGGTTTGAACCTCCCTTTCCATTTGTCCCAAACTACTTTAAATACTTAATTGTTTCACTTATGCTCTGTCACATGAAAGGGGGAGATTACCTCAACCCTAAGTGTAGGGAGATTTACTCAACCCTTGGTGTTTGGTTTGTCTGTCAGTGCCCCAGGAGGGCAGAGACCCCTGTGTCTGACCAGCCTCTCAGCATCCCATGGTGGGGTCCCTTCACTGAGCAGTCCTACGGGTTCAGAGGGTGGTTCAATTGACTTGGGACAGTCAACTGAGCCATAATTGACACAGTTGACTATTCAAGGACACACCAAAAGCATAAAGGAGACCCTTCAGCAGGTCTTCCACTTTATTCAAGTATGTTACCCACTGCCAGCCACTGCCAGCACCCATGAAGGGCACACACCAACAGTTCGTGGAATAACACTCTTTATCATTAGAAAATTGTGACAGGTTAAGGTTTGAGGATTGCTGGTGATAATATCTGACTGTAAAAACATATTCAAAGTAATACATACACAAGCTGTAGCCCCCACTAAAATATTTGGAACACAAAGAGTATGATTTTTACCCAATAGGTGTCCCTATAGGTGAGAAGACAAGTTCAGCCCGTTTCTTTGTGTTTAAATGGAGCTTGAGTGACTCTAGTCATACGTATCTTTGTTACTGATTAGTGCAACTGCAGTAAGATAGTTGTGTCTTTGAAATGTACATCACCACTAGAAGGTACTCCTGCAAAGAAAATTTTTAAAAATCCCATTTTCTGAAGTAACAGTAATAAAAAGTAACCAAGATTCCTGGAGTGACAGCCACTGCATTTCTATTTGTGAATTTAAACAACATGAGATATGCAGAACACAACCTGACATTACTTCTCAACAACAGATAGTATACATTCTCTAATTTATTTCTATGGAACATATTATCACAGCTGAATGTGTTCCTCTTGTATTTAGTCAGGCAAAGCTGTGCTGTGTTGATTCCAGAGTGATACAACACATTACATTAGACAGTGACATGATCACAGTAGCTTTTGTTGGGATTGGTTGTCTTTTCAGTGCAAACAGTACTGCTGAGCCTGTGACTGCTCTATACAATCAGATAAATATTACAGTAAACAACAGATTTGTCCTATGATTGTATATATTTTTGGTTTAGTCAATTCTGATGAAAAGAGCCAGTTTTTGGGGGGTTTTGATGTGATCAACAAAACTGGGTTTTTCTGCACAACATTGTGATTAAAGGAATTAGCACTATTCAAGATCAATGTAGAACCTAGTCGATAGATGACAAAGTGATAACTGGTGAATAACAAAATGTAATCACTAATAGGAAATCGCAGAATGAACATAGATCCACAATCCAATGCAACTCAAGGTCTCCATTGGAGATGTGAAGAAAATATAACCAATTTTCCATCACAGTTTATAGACTCCCAAGGACTGGTGAAGTGATAGATAAAAGCAGGGGGCATTATTGAGGAAAACCATATTTAAGAGGGTCACAGTCAAAGAGGAATAATGGACTCTGTCTGCCACCATTTTTCCTAGAGTCAGATGAAAAGACATAAATATGGAGGGACAAAAGATTATTGAACATCCTGGGAAGAAGCAATGACCTTGATGAAGATTTAGTGTTTGACCATGCTGCAAAACCACCTGACCATGAATTTTCAAAACCATTAAAAAATTCAAGAGCTGAAACTGGAGGTAGACAAATTCAAAAGGGAAGAAGGACATATTCTAACAGTGATTAACCTTTCGAGAAACTTCCCTGGAGAAATGATGGAGGCACCTTCATAAAAGTTTTTGAGCTAAGACTATCTATGTAAAATCTGTACTTATTCATCCAAAAATTATTAGATTCAATGAAGGTATTGCAAGGTGAATTTTTATAGTCAATATTATATAGGAGCTTTAAATAAAAATGCATTAAGGCTCATTTTAACCTTAAGATTGGTGGAAGGAGGGAAAAAAGGACTCATATTATAACTGGATTTATAATTTTTGTTGAAGCTAGTTTTCAAATTAAAAGCTTAAGACCATGCAAGATTCCTCCCTCTTCCCCCAAAATACTGGCTCTATTTTACATGCTACTTGGGAAAATAGTCAAAAAATCAAAATACAAGTGGATGTAATTTTACAGAGTCATTGTGTTTTTCATGTTACTCCTCTAAGGAAATGTCTTATTTTCACTATCGCGAAACTCTAAGTGACTGCTCAAAAAATACTGTAAATAAAGGCACCAGAGCACAGAGTGTATAAAATGAATATACAGTGAAAATATCAGGCCAGAGAAACTGATACAAGAATGGGGATAATACACAGAAGGGAATGAACATATAATCAAAAGCAATAATGAGAGTAGACTTCAGTATCAGTGCCTCCTCTTATTTTGTCTTTTCCCCCATCCTTAGTGAGTCAAGGATGCAAGACACTCTGGCCTGCATTACAGGAAGCCTTATTGTACAAATAGATACTTTTCAAAGTGTAGTTTGTAAACATAGGTCAATGTATGGGCCAGACAAATAAGATATTTTATCTATTAAAAATAAAAGCAATAGAGAGACACCAACAATCTCCTGTTCCCACTTTTCTAGATTCTTTTCCTGTTTTTTCCCATTCTTTTTGATGTGACATATTGCCTCAGTTTAGAAACTACCCATTACTTTACATCATTGCACATCACTTCATTTTTCTACTTTTTCTCCTTCAACATGACTTTCAGATTTACAGAGAATCCACTTTAGAACCTTGCTTTAATTAGGTATTGGTTAATTAATCCCTAAAGCTCCTATGTAACTAATCCCTCATTAAAAAATCCCTATGAAAAATACGCACACTTTTGTTATGTATATTTTATGTTAGCTTCTCCTCTTTTCCTTGCCACATCTCATTCCAGTGGCAAAAAAAAAAAAAAAGAAAAAAAGAAAAGAAAAAATAAAAAAGACCAAGATATCCTGAGTTCAAAAAGCTAAATGGATGAATTTTAAAGAAATAGTTCATAATACCATCAGTGAAACCTTGGCCATGCTGAAACCAGTAAGTATTTGTTATAGATTTACTGGGGCCAGGCATTCAAAACAGAACTTCCAAAATAGTTCTAGTGTTATCAAATTTCTCACAAACGTTTTACATTTACCTTAGATATGATTTCTGTGTTATATTTATGTGATAAGATCATCAGATTTCTAGTAGGGAAGACATCTTCAGCACTTGATATGTATCTCATGTCCTAACTCTCTAGTATTCTGTAAAGTAGTTTGATTTATTTATTAATAAGCAGGTGAAAAACAATGACAGAACAGATGACACTTTTAAGACATGTACAGTATGTGCATCACCAGGAGAGTTGTGCATGGAATGTTCTCATATACAATAATGAGACTGCTCTTAATCAAATAATTACATCGGTGCATGGAGGTTGTCTGGAATACAAATGCAGCAGGCCAAGAGATCTGTCTTAGTATAAAATCTCTGGTACCTAAGCAAGTGTGTTTATTGCTATACTGCAAAAACAAACTCTATGTGCTCCACGGCTGTGTCAGAGCAACAGCTTTAAGAGATCATCTTTCTAAATAAGTACAATATAAAAACATGCCAAGCACATTCTACACTAGACAAATATATTTTATTTCTACTAAAAATTTGTATCTAGGTAAAAAAATAATTTGCATAACTAAAATTAAAAAAAAGGACAAACTTAAACATGACAGCATGGTTTACAACTTTGTTAGTGAATGACCATGCATAAGTCAGAAATAAAATAAAAGGCAATAAATAGAAAAGATGCAAATCTTTCAGCAGATTACAATTTTAGTAGTCTTTTAATTTTAGGCAGCATAACTGGAGATAGAAGATGAGGTAAGAATACAAGTAGGCAATAGAAAATTTCTAGAATGAGTGGCTAAAATTATTCAGCATCTAAGTCATTATTTCATGTGTATCTGTGATTACTCACATGAAACATATAGAATATTTGCATTATGATATATTGAATCTGAAATACTTATGAGTGTCAATATTACATGCACAGCAAGGGAGGAAAAGAAGTTTCCTGTAGGACAATGTTAGTTAAAATCAGAGCAAACAGCAATATAACATAAATCCAAATATTCAGAAATTATGATTGACCATATAATTAGCTTAAAATCCATGGCTACTTTTAATAAGATGATCACCTTAAATCTGGAAGAAAAAAAAGCTTAAAAAAATAGTAAAAAAGGAGGGTGGAAAATGAGTTGTCAGAAAGATCTGCAGAGAAATGTTGACAGAAAGAAGGACTGCAGAAGTCTCAGTAGGGTTTTTCCAGTAAGTAGTAAACCTTAGGGAAGAGTGACTAGATGTGTACACTCCATATTTTTGCTCTTTGCATGCATGCTTTGAGAGTTCAAAGTCCTTTGTTTTACATAAACTGTTATTTCCTTTAGGAGACTGCACTGTCAAGGGACCCAATGCTCTTTCCCAGAGGGGGAAAAAATCACAGAGCTGGAGCTAAGGCAGGCCACAGAGCTCTGGCTGCAGGCCTGATCACCAGAATTACTCTGGCAGCTGATACTCAGGAAACCTGCACAGAATCCTTAAGGACTAGAGCTTAACCTTCCTTCATAGGCTGTGACTTAGAGCCTGAGATCATGAGAGGATTGCATTTGCAGCTCCTAAAGAAACCTATTAAATGCATCTTTCCAAGACAGCTTGCGTATGTATGTCAAAATAATATGAGAAATTATATCTTCAGCTGTCATAATTTAGGAGTTTGGGGGCTTTTTTTAAGAAAAGTGATTAATCAAATGTTGTCTTTTCCAAAGATCTCCTCTTCATGATTTTTTTTTTATTTTCATTAAAGAGCTACAACCAGAATGGCATATGCTAACTAGGACTATTTAGTAATTTGAAAAAGTAACTTGAGTATCATCCTTTGATTAAGGACAATAGATTCTTTAGATAATTGCCTATGTAAGGTGCATTTGTATTTTGTAAGCACTATTGATGCTGTGCAGTTATTGCACTCCTTTGCTTTGATTTAGTGCTCATCTTGAAACCAGCCAAGTCTATTTCAAGAGACAGTATCTTGTGAACAGTGATCAAAGTGTAAATTTATGCAAATTCAATGCTTCACCTTAATTACCTTGATGGTGCTTGTCAGCAGCCTTCTCCATGCTTTCACTGATTAGCAAGCTATCACAAATAATTATTATTTCATCTGCAATTACAATGATGCAGTTCATTGGCTTCTTGCCCAGCCACAGGATTGCATCCCGCCCCTCGGCCTGCTCCTCTGGAGCTGTGCCACAGTGCACGTCTCAGGAATTAGCATCCCTACTTTATTCAGTCAATCACCTAAACTCCTGAACTTTATGATCCCATAAGGCAGGTTCTCTGTAACATTTTACAAGTAGGATTACTACATAAAATTGCTAAATATAGCCTGGAAAAATGTGAGGGCAAGGAAAGGCTGTTTTCTCTTTCCATTTTGTACTATCTCCACTTTCTCTTTAAAACATTCTTTCATTTATCCTCTCCTTTTCTTTTCTTTTTTTCTGTCAGCTGCTAAGAAAAAAACCAACTCTATCCCAGCCAAAACCAAGACAGAATTTTACTTCTGCAGATCAACTGATGCTACTGCTGACAACCGAAATAAGAAATTTAGAGGTTAACAAATTGTTTCCAGGCAGCCCAAGGCTACCACTGTAAAATGGACACTACAGCATGGAAACATGTTTGGTTCCTTCATGTTGGAAGCCTTGAGTCAACCTGAATATGAGGTGCAAGCAAAGAACAACTCAGGAAGTAACTAAGTACCTGTTTGTTGCTTTTTCCAGTTGAGTAATGGAGCAGAAAAACTAACAAACCGAAGCGCATTCCCCATTTCTAACAAACAGTTTATTTTTCATTACACTGGATGTGCTTGCATGTATTAAAAAGGGCATGAAGAATGTGGGGAAGTGAATGGCTGGCTGGTTTTCTTTATGAATGCTTGTACATCATCCTAAATCACTAGCTATTGCTTACAAGCAAAAAGAATGCAAATATAAAAGTAAAAAAGGCAATTAAGTAGCAACATATGGTCAAATATGTAATCTCTAAAAGCAGGAATATAAAAGAAAAAGAGACAAAAAATATTGGAAGTGAAGCCTGAAGCAATGTTTCCATACTTTGACTGAAAACTGTTTATTGACTCTTCAAGGTCAAAAGAAAAACACCTGAAAAACAAATAAATGCTCTAGCTGCACAAACTCAAACTAAGAAAAGAAATTAGAGGATGATACAGAGAAGCCAGAGTTAATAGAAGCCACCAGTTCTAAAATCATAAATGACAAGTAGCTGTAAAACATAAACCCTATATTTCCTAAATGGAAAAATACATTTTTTTTAAGTAGTCCTCAGAAGATGACACAGGAGCTCAAGGAATACTTTAGAATTACTATCGTTAGAATGATTAGACCAAAGGAAAGTACTTTAATTAAACCTGTCATAAATTAAAGAGTAAAAAATCCAATTTTAACCAGGAACATCTGCAATGTATTAAAGCACATTGCTTACCACCACACATTTTGAAACTACAATATAATGCCCCAGAAAAACAAATTCAGATCAGTAGATAGAAGAGACAGCATCAATTTAATATAGAAAACTTACACAGAACAGAAAGATGGCAAAAACATGTAAATCTGTCTATTTGGGCTAGTCAGGTAGGAGCAGGTATTGCCAAGAGACATATAAAAGAAAACAGCATGCTGGCTGGATTCAAATCAGAACCAGAAAAACAAGTCTGTTGAAGATTCATAATTCTGCTTAATATTTTGCAAAAAACAGATAGTAAACCCAACATCAAGTTAAGAGGTCAGTACATCTGATGAAAATTTCTTTTGAAAATATGAAGACAAGCAGGTGTTGCAAATCAGCTGTTCCAGTATAACATAAAGAAAATTATACTATTCTGTGGTAACATCTGTTCTCAGCTAAGTCTAATGAACTCAAGAGAGCTATGCAGTGAAATATAAGTATCTACAGACAAATGAGTTAAATAACTTTCTAAAATCCACTGACTGTATTTACCAAAATGTGAGACCCAGACTCCCAGCATACATAGTCCTCTGTAAGTAGCCATTGTCTAAGAAGGAGAACTCAGAAAAGAATATAACAAAGGGAATCATCATGCACTAACATCTAAAAATCCTTTCTTGTAGCAGAGTAATATTCTTCCAAATTATTTGTTTGTGGGAGGCCACCCACCATTACATACATCCATTACTACAAAAGAGAAAGGTAGCAAAACAATGTAACAAACTGTTGCCACCTTATGAATTGAAACGAGTAATAGAAAAAAATACAATATCAAATTTGTTTTATTGCCTCATCATTGGGAAGTCATGTTCAGTTATTATTTGGGAATGTTCTCTTGCATGTTAGAAACTCCCTGCAATCATGACAGAAAGAATATGTGGGTATTTGTGGGATTGCACAAGGCAAAAAAGTGAGCTGGCAATCCATTTCTTTGCTTACTACTGGGAAAAGTGGACAGGATTTCTCTTTCACAGATGGGCATAAAAATTCTTCCTAATATTAAAGTGACCCTGAATTAATGAGCTGAAATAGAATGCACTGGTACACAAGATATATTTTGCATAATGAAAAATGCAGCAAGGCACGTTTCAAATAATTTAGTAAAAGAGCAGTAATTTTACCCAATGCCCTAAAGCTGAGGAAGTTTGAAATAGAAAAGAACTATATGATCTAATTAAGTCCATTCCAAAGTTTTCTCAATTGTGGATTAACCAGGACTTTGGTCATCATCCTACCCTTAAGTGCATTAATGAGGATATTTTATGCATTGGAAAATATCCCACACCCTACCAGAACGTAGGTAGGGAGGTACTCCAGCTATTTGTGCTTCAGTCATGTCATCTCACTTCTTCACTGTTGTGTCCTATTGACTGCCATGAGGTTAAACATGAGGCTGCTCAGTATTACTGTGGTGCAGTAACCATGGGTAGAACACGTTCCTGAAGTTATTTTCATCACCCTTTGCAAATGGAAATGTTTACAGCTCAAGTGTTGCATGTGGGTAATCCTACAAGCCACAGAATGGGATGCACACTAATAAACTGCTTTGCCCCACTAGGTTTGATTTGTAAACCACTTCTACTGACTGATATTCTTTGCAATCAGTAGCACTGTACCTGTGGAGAAGAATTTTTATTAGCAAGACAATGCAGATGAATACTTAGTGCAGAGTGTATTGATGATATAACAATTTGTACATAATAAAGGTGAGTGAGCAGTTGCTAATGGAATTATTTATTTTGCTGATGGAAGAATGCTTCTGACTAGATCTATTTCATATAAATCTATTTACTAAATCCGCTTTAGACTGTCATTTGCTCATTGTCCAAGAGCAGAAACCCTATCATTAAAAACCTAGGAGTTCATGTATCCTCTCTGTATATACTAATAGGATTTTATCTGTGGTTCACTGGCAGCTTGACATTGTACTATATAAATCCATTTTGCATTCTGTTGGCTTCACCTTTACCTGAAAGGCACAGTAAAACACATTATGTGGAATTTTCTGTTGCATTTGTCTTTGACCTGCTGTCTTTATCTGCCCTGACTATCTGAAAAACTTTTCTTACTAATTGCTTTCCATTTTCTTTTTTATTTTGAAATAATCTCTGAAGTAAAATTCAATTTAGCTTACTTCAAAGAGAAAACAAAAAAGATTTTAAATTGGGTAAACATAAATATCCTGTACCTGGAAACCTGAGACAAAATTAAGAAGTATCCTTCCATCATGGCTTTAAAGTTCTGCTGACCTTTTGTTTGCTTTATCAGCCAGACTTCAGATTCCTCCATCAGAGGCATTCAATGATTTTTATTAACTCATCCCTCTACCTCATTGACTAGTTTTAAAATCCATTATTAATACAGTATTTGACCTGTGTAGCTCATAAAACCATTAATATTTCCCTCGTATACCCTGCACAGGCTGCAAGGTTATGTCTCTTCTACTACACAAGCTTGGAGCTGGCTGCAGCACACTGCTGCATGCTGAAGCCCAGTCTACCGAGCACCTACACTGCATTTCTACCTCCAAACCTAGACCTGTAGGAGAGGAACAGGTTGCCTGGTGGTGAATTGGGCAGGGGATGGGTTAGAGCTCAGATTCATGCACAGCCAGTGATGTGTTGGCAGAGCCTGATGAAGCCTTCCTTCAAAATCAAGCCTGAGTTTGAGCCACTGTACAAAAGGCAGTGCAGACAAAGCCTCAGTCAGCCCTTTTTCATCATCCCTCCATTTAAAGTCATGTCTTCGGTTTCAGATGTTTCCAAAAGTGGGTTCAGAGCAGCTTCAAAGGGCTCTAGTTCTTCCCAGTTTATTGGAAGATGAGGTTGTCTGGGAAGACCCTACATTATTCCCTGAAAAACTGTTTCAATAGAAGCACAGACAAAATTTATTCCTACAGCTCTGGCAAAAGGTGCATAAAAAATTCTGACCAAACCTCAAAATCATAACATGAATGTTCAGAAATAGCCATCTGTTACAAACAGCTACTGCAGCAACAGAAACAATATTGAACCTGAATTTCTGCTAGCATCTCCTTCTGCTGCACTATCACAAGCACAGGTGCCTTGTGATGTTGGCCATATTCTTTTAGAAAACCAAAATATTTGAAGTCACCCTTAACAAAAGCCTTGGGTGCAGACAGCTGCTTTCTAATGAATATTACATTTCATCTGAGATTATTTCCATTAAATTTTATCAAAACCAAATGTGTTCTTCTAGTAATGAGACATTTGAGACCCTCAAGGATCTTTTTCTAGAGGGTCTGTAGAAAGTAAATGGTATCCAGGAAAAGAATTGCCATTGAAACAGTTGACTAGATTTTTTTTGTAAAAGCTTAACAAACCAAAATGCAGCCCAGGATGACTTTCCTGTGTGATTCCGAGCAGCATATGCTGACCATTCTGCAGATTTGTCTTTACCATAGAGAGCAACAGTGAAGTGTGGTGAATCTCCTTACAGGAAAATCAGAAGAGATGATAGATGGAAAGGAATTGAATCAGGCTGAAGTGCATGTCAGCAGGTGCTATGCTATGGGAGCAGAAGGGTAACAAAGGAGCTCAGTCTGTAGAGAAATGTTGATTTATACTTGGGTTCAATCGGATTCCAGACATGTTGTGAAACCTGTTCATATCTGATCTTTCTGATAAATTTGTGCTGAGATGACTCTCTCAAAAGCAAAAGAAGTAATTTCCTGTAATAGTCTATTACTATTACTGTAAATGGTTTCTTGTCTTATAAAATCTTTCTAAATGTGTGCACTTGTGCTATGTTACACAATAGGGTCCCAATCTCATTAAATTTTGCAATATGAATGCAAATACCTGTAGAAGCATATGGACAGAGAAAATACTTTTTTTTTTTTTTTTCAGTATAATCTACTTAGTCAACAGGTATACTAATTTATTCCTGTGTGTACCTAGTAGTAAAATTTTACTTGTCTTTCAAAAACTTGGAGTTAAATAGAACATCCATCTGATAGGAACAGTCAGTCCCAGTAGAATGTTCCAAAACCAATCCTAAGCAAGCATCTTTATCATTCATCAAATTGAAAATATTTCACTGAGACTATTCAAATTTTAAAGAGCTATTGACATAGGTTTTCAGCCTTTGAGAAACTAAGTCCTCGTCTCCCTTCCTTTATAATGAAAAAATTTTGACAGTGTAAGGTTGGAAAACCCTACTTTGAAGAAAATGAAGAAAAACTACAATTCAAAAGTCTGGACCATGTGAGAATGTTGTCCTTCATTTTCATTCTATTCTTAAACTACTTGGGCTTTTTTTTTTTTTTTTTTTTTTTTTTTAAAAAAACCCTTTAGCTTTTGAAAAAAAAAAAAAAATTTTTTTTTGAGAGGAAAAAACNTTTTTTTTTTAACAAAACGCCTTAGACTTTGCATAAGAAAAAATAGATTTTTTTCAGGCAGCATGAAACAGTGTACACTGCTATTTCCAGATTTTTTCATCTTTCCAGTTTCTTTGTACTGGAGAAGACAGTACTTTCTGAGGGCAGATATCCCATAGATAAACAGATATGTCCAAGTAACTGGTTTATTAATTTAATTTTCTGGTTCCTAAACCTACCTGTCATCCTGACAGCTAAGTGCTGATTATGGAAAATTAAAACACAGAATTAGAACCAAGTAAAAATAGTCAATTAAATGCTAAACAAAATGAATGGGTCTTGCTTCCTGCCCTGAATTCATTGAAATTAATCATTGATTAGATTCTACTCCATTGCTACCTGCTTACCGGTTAATAACACAATCTTTAGTAATCTCAAGTTTTCATGTTTCCATTCCTAGGCATGAGGTACAATAGGCAACAAAAATTTAAACAATATCATTTTCTATCTTCGGTCCAGTTTATTAAAGATACTTTCAAACCGGTTCACTTATTTCCCTTTATCCAGTCTTCCCAAGAGAATGGGTTTTATGTGATTGGAAGAGGCTGGCTTTTTAGTGGAAGTGAGAGGAAGCTGAAGCATCTTTGGGTAGGCCAGCTGTTGAACCTGATAGTATCCAAATCCACTCAGCTGAAACTTCACATTGTGAATTACACTGAGAAACAACTAGCAAAGGACAACCACAAAGGAAAACACCTCTCTGCTTCCTCTGTGGGAGGCTTTATAGTGGAAACTCTCATGGTGTTGAACAGTTTAGTGAACTCATATGGGGAGAACATCTTACAGATATCCCAGCTATAGGAAAGCTTTAATTGAAGTTCATGACCCTATTAAAAAATCTGTAGGAATTTCAGTTTAATTCTTTTTCACACTCATAAGAGCACTTACCCCTAGTGTTTTGGTATTTCACATACTCAGAGAATGGTGCAGGAGGTCAAGAAGTCCAATCTTCCGATGCAGGTCCAAAGCTGTTGTCTCTGTGTAGTCTGTGGAGAAAACAGTGCTGAGATAAAAATACTGGATTTGACTCCAACTGGACTTGTAGGGGTCTTATATGCTAGTCATTTAAAAAGTGCTGTGGAGACAGCAGACTTCTGCTTTTGTTCATTTAGGATTGACTCTACGGTAAAGAGCATGCTGAGAAAGCTTGATAAATGTAATATAGGGAGAGATTGAACTGGAATTGAAAATCACTTGAAGTTTATTGTGAAAACTGTTTCATGTATGAAAAGCAGAAACAAGTAAGGTCTTGTTTATCAGACTTCAATCTGTAAGTGGCAGTTCTTATGGGGGTCTGAAAGTCTCTTCACCAAAGTGTATTTGTGTGCTTATTAATTATATGCTGAGGCAACCTGCGTCAAACATAAATTCATGGCATGATACCTCATTAAAATGCCATTAAAATAAAGGGTGTCTGTAGTACATTTTTGTCAACAGAATAAGTAATAAAATATCTGTATTATACAGGTTAGGAGTTTTGAAGTGTTAGTGAACAGCATGTTATAAACTAGGAAATTCAGAGCCTGAGGTAAAAAGGGCTTTAACATGAGTAACTTTCAATGACTGGAACAAGATTATAACATTTTATTAGACGAAAAGAAAGTAATATATAAAAAATCTACAGATAAGTTAGATATGTTACAGATATGTTAAATCTTTATCTTTATGACTTTTAAAGCAGAATTGTTTAAGATCAATGTAAATGTAGAAAATCTCCAATATTGCGATCATATCTATCACTAAAATGATCTTTTGTACTGAGATGTCACTAACAACTACATCATTTATTTTTCTTAAAAAATAAAATAACACTTCTATATTTTGTATATTTTCCATGGGTTTAGTATAGCTTTAGCCTTCAGACTTTCTATCTTTGGATGTTATCATGCAATCATTAAAAGATTTGGTGGATAAATTAAATAAAATTAAGTGTATTTAAACAGAAACAAATCTAAAGATTTCAGGCCAAGCCTAAGGACTATATTACGCTCATAGAGTATAAAATATTCCCAGAAGATCCTGTTTTATTCAATGTAGTTGTACAAGTGAGAAGAAGAGAAAAATTTAAAGGCAGTGGTGTTCAATAGCTGGTCTATAACTTGAACTATGATCCTCTAATACCATTGTTGGATTTATGACTATTAGAACTTTTTTTTAACCAGGTGGGAGCTTAGTCTTGAAAAAACAATTATTTAGCATATCACTGCCGTGGTTCGGTTTGTTTCTGTGTTTTTCTTTCTTCACTATGTTCAGAGCAGCACACCTGAGGAGTGTAGGTGTGCCGCTGTGTAGGAGTAGAACTGCTCTGTGCAAACATGCTACTGTGCAGTGGCCACAAAGGAAGTGTGTTTTGCAAGTCCAGACATTGCTAACACTTGCAAAATCTTTGTGCTTTTTTTTTTGATACAACAGCTCACACTCCTCTCGTGAATGTAATCTAATGTCATCTTTGATTGGAATTCCACTCCCTCTCCCCTCCACTTTTCTCTTAGATAATCCTGTAAGGCGCAAGCGGGAAGGGGAGCTTGAAATATTTTACTGTCGTTTGGGATATGATCTTAAGGCTGTTGTAGACTGTAATGCTTTCTAAATGTTTATTATCTTAAGACCTCTACAATTTTCACCTTTAAAGTAAACAAAAAAAGGTCTGCAAATCACAGTCACTCAGTTTTTCTGTGGATATTTAAGAGAAAGAGGGAAGAAGTTATCAATGCTAGATTTTTCATTTGCTGCCTAGATATTCATAACAGTGACATGTACTGTTTGGGTGGAAATTCACGGCTTGTTATTCAAGAGCTACAGGTGGATTGCCTGAAAGGATTTCTATGCAGCCATAGCTATTATAGCATTAAAATTACCTATCCAGATCCCTCTGTTCACACTTGGCATGGAGAGATTTGAATTGGTGTGTCACCATGAACAGGGTAGAGTTGCAACTCTAAGACAGCTTGGAAAGTGGACTTGGCACACAGGAAGATGAAATAGGTGGAAAACAAGTGATCAAGTGTGGAAGTTGCCCTGCACAAGTCCTGGTTAGTCTGTACATCCAGAGAGCAAAACTGATGATTAAGATGAGATTTTCCACAATTTTGGTGTAGAGAGAGATGAGTAAGTGTCCCACAACCATCCTTAAAAACCACAGGAGCACAATAGGCAAATGCTGCCTGCTTCCATTGGGTGTTTCTCACTATAACAGCTGTTTCTTTCACCATATTATTCAGCATTTCTGCTGTAACATATTGGATTTACATGGCAAGCTTTGTTATTTTTTGGGGGGGATGCAGGGGAAGGCTACAGGGGTGGCTCCTGTGTGAAGCTGCCAGAAGCTTCCCCTGTGTCCAACAGGGCCAATGCCAGCTGGCTCCAACACAGACTCATCTCTGGCCAATGCAGAGCTCTGTGAAGATTTGAAAACTTCGTGTAGCTGCTATAGTGTTATGTGCTCAGAGAAACCAGTGGCTAGGAAAAAGTGCTCTGGCCTTCTTTGATTTCCATTTTTATTGACTATTTTATCATCTTTTTATTAGAAAGTAGTTTCACTGTTGACCTTTCATATCTGCTACCCTGAGGATAGCAAGATGAAAAACATTAAATGTTATCCTTTTCCTTTAATAACAGAAATTGGATATTTTGTTTGTTAGAGGGAAACAATCTCAGTCCTGGAGTTCATTTCACAGTGCAACAGAAAATATGTTTTGATATGTAATAGAATGCACATCTACTATTTTCCCATAAAATGATAAAACATCTAGTTTGATTGTGTATGAGGTTCTGAACATGTGGCAGCCTTAATCTGCTCTTTAGGGTACCTAAACAGGTATTTCTAGTGCTTAGAAAGATTTTTTAAAAGAAAACTGTATTTAAATAAAGATAGCATATGGTTCAATAAATTATTTGCATTCAAATCCTGAAGTGATTTACAATATAAGGTTTCTATAATTCACTTTTTCCAGTAGCAATGGATTTTAGTCATGTGTTATTTTCTAATAACAAAGCTACAAGGGTAAAAGCCAGTGCAGAATTATTTACCAATGTGAATTACTTTCTTCTAAGTAGTATCAGGTCTAAGAAAACATGCAAGTCAATTTAACATATAGATAATAGCATATATATGTATTGGGCTTGTGTGGCATTGGTAAAATAGACTCAATTTAAAGAAATTATTTTAATTTATTATCAATCAAATCAGAGTAGAATACTGAGAAATAAAACCAAACTTTAAAAAACCCTTTTCCCCTCCCTTCCTTTCTTCCTGGGCTTAACTTTGCTTCCAGTTTTCTCTACCTCCTCCCCTCATAGGCTCGATGAACTGGGAAAGGGGGGCTGCTGTCTGTTCATCACACCTTTCTATCGCTCATCCTGCCTCAGCGGGAGGACTCCTTACCCTCCTTCAGCACAGGGTTCCTCCCACAGGAGACAGTGTTCCATGAACTCCAGCTCATGTCCTTCCCACAGAGTGCAGTTCTTCACAAACTGCCCCAACACGGGGCCATTCCATAGGGTACAGTGCTCCAGGAACAAACTGCCCCAACACGGGGCCATTCCATAGGGTACAGTGCTCCAGAAACAAACTGTTCCAGCATGGGGCCATTCCATAGGGTACAGTGCTCCAGAAACAAACTGTTCCAGCATGGGGCCATTCCATAGGGTACAGTGCTCCAGGAACAAACTGTTCCAGCATGGGGCCATTCCATAGGGTACAGTGCTCCAGGAACAAACTGTTCCAGCATGGGGCCCCCACAGGGTCACAAGTCCTGTCAGCAAACCTGCTCCAACATGGTCTCCTCTCTCCGTGGGGCTACAGGTCCTGCCAGGAGCCTGTTCCAGAATGGTCTTCCCATGGTGACAACCTACCTCAGGCATCCACTTGCTCCAGCCTGCACTCCCTCCATCTGCAGGTGGATCTCTGCCCTGCCATGGACCTCCATAGCCTGCAGGGGCACAGCTGCCTCACCAAGGTCTTCACTATGGTTTTCTCCATGGGCTGCAGGAGAATCTCTGCACCTGGAACACATTCTTCTCCTCCTCCTCCACTGACCTTGGTGTCTGCTGGGTTGTTTCTCTCACAAATTCTCTCTCTTCCCTGGTTGCAATTGCTTCCCCACACTAACTACTTTTCCCTTCTTAAATCTTTTATCCCAAAGGCCAAGAAGTGCCCTGGAAAGAAAATACCATCTGCTTCACAGTCAGGTCCTCAGATGACTCTAGGAAATCTATCTCTGCAAAAAAAAGAGGGTTTTTTTTTTCCCAAAAAAAATCAATCCTTGTAGGCTATGTCAGTCTCATCTGAAAGCAATGTTTGCTTTCTGTCTCACATCTGGGGAACAGATAAACAATTTGCAACAGTTATTTGGAAGTGGGATAGTGTTTGATAATATTTAATTAATTCTTATCTAATTTTTCAGTGAAGGACTAGAATAAATCTTCCAAGTTGGGAAAAAAAATGTCCTTTCACTAGCTCCTCCTTTTAAGAAGTAGTGACATTTTAAGATGCAACTATTCTAAATGGTGGTCAGAGACATGGCTGTCTCACAAAGGGTTAGACCACTTCTCAGTAATCTTTGGAATTTTTTTCATGTTTTAAATCAGAGACTGCATAACTGCTTCAGGGGTAGTAGTCAAATTTCTAAAAGTAGACATCAGCTTTCCACTACTGAGCTCACTTATTAAATAAGAGATATTACTTTCAGAAGGTTGCTTCATGCTGCATATTGAAATGCATTGATCTCAGTCTGCTTTCTAGTGGCCTAATTTTCCACATCAGAAAATGAGGGGAAAAAAATAAAGAAAAGAAAGTACTTTAGCAGTTTGCATTTGTTAAAAAATTTATTCGCTTTCTCATTACAAAAAGAAAATAAGACAGAACGGGACTAAACAACAATTTGTTTTCATCCATCAGAAGATCTAATCATCAGAGCAAATCATGGCAATAGGTCACATGCAAGAATTTATTTTTCTTGTATTACTTACCACATTAAAATAAAAATGTCCAATCTGTCTGCTTTAACAGACAGTCAAACCTACTTTAAAAACATACAGCAAAAAGAGGAATTTATGAGCAATTTAACACCCTATAAAAATGGCACAGTGAGAGATCTCAGAAAATTTCCAAGGACAGTGGCAATGCTAATTTATCTGTGCCAAAGAATTGTCTAAATTATTTATAGATTTTAGCTTCTGGTTTAACTTAAAGCTGTTGCTTAAAGAATTCCTGAATGAGACAATCGAGCAGTTGCATGCATTTGTTAGCAAGGATATTTTTACCTTATATAACAGGTAAATTAATTGTCTTAAATTAAGAATTTACCTTAAATAACAGGTAAATTTAATTACCTTAAATTAAGATAGACATTATTTTGGCATGCCAAACATTTAAAAGAAGCAGAGATGGGCGAAAACACTTTCACATGAGTCTTAAAGGACAGTTAATGAACTGTCAGAATTTCAGTAATGTTGTCTGTATGGATACTATATCAAACTAAACCCAAACCCATTTATTGACTTCTGTGAAAGCATTCAAAAAAATCTGTTACACAGACAAGAGCCATAGATGAAGAGAATGAACCTTCATTTACACTTACAGTGTGCACATGTCCTTCTCATCAGAACTTCTTCAGCCCATGCATTAGTGCTCTGTGTTGACTCAGTGCAGAGGTGCTGCTGTGACTGAACCAGCATTTTCCTTTCCCAAAGAAATGTGAGAGAAGTGTTGCCCATCGTTCCAAATACCAGATTACAAGTTTAATGAATTATTGATTTCCTTTCATCGGATCTGGGAAACCTTGATAATAATGTTGGTATGTACAAGGAACACATGGAATCTGGAGGGATGCTTCGTGCATGATTAGTTTCAAGCAGTCTGATGGGGTGCCTTGTGACTGTTTTCTATTACTGTTCATAAAAGTCAAATTTTCCCTGGCAATGAAATACCATTGAAATATATTCTAATAGCTATAATGACAGTGTATAGGCAGTTTTACCGCAAAGAGACAGCTTCTCTGCACCCCAAATGTTATTTTAATGGAAAAATGTGATATAAAGCTAACTTTTAGGTCTTATCAGGCTAAACTTTCACAGACACCGCAAACCAAAAATCCTTTTGGAAATGACAGGCTCTGAATCTCTTTGCTCTTACAGAATTCTGTGGCAGACTGACCCAATAAATCTGAAAGAGATGTGAAGCAAAATGTATGCTCCAAATCATAAATCAATCAACATTGGAAAGCATTCTTTAAAGTAATCTCATCAAGTTACTTTAATACTGTAATATTATCAGTGATTTATTACTTAATCTACAGTTATGTAAATTTTAATATGATCAGCTATTTCATCTTACTGATTTTTTATGAGATGTAGTTTGTGAATTGTTATGAAACCAAGAAACATTTCTCAATACAAATCAGATAATGCAGGAAGAGAGAAGACAGGTAATATGTTAATTCAATAGATTGTTTAAACACCTAACCATGTCTAAACTGAAAAATATTGATCATATTTTAATAATAACATATTGAGGAATCCTTCTGTAATCTTGGATGAACTTGAAACTGTTTTAACCAGCATTCTTGTAAATACTTGAGATAATCAAATAAGTAATATGATGAAGCAGCCTAGGAGTATTACTGGGGTTAGAAGATAGTAAGGAGTAGAGATGCCCAACAATAACTCTAAAGGTTTGTTTCCATTTTAACATTCCTTCTCAGATTATGATTTTCCAAGATTCAGGTGGTTTGACTCCTTTTTGCCTTCCTGAAATCTTTGAGCCAGACGCAAGAAAGAGACAGAGGCTTCAAGCTTCTGTTTTTTCAAGGTCTATCACTTTGTTTATTATTTTCTTATCTCACAGTTCTCTCTGTGCCCAGCAAGATCTGTCTTGCACCTCGGCCATGGCAAGACTGCCCGCCCCTGGGCAGTCTGAGCTCCTTTGTACCCCTTCTTACGTACCTTAGTTTACATTTATATGACAATAGTTACTATCTATACTAACAGGTCATTTCTACTCCTACCCAATCTCTCTAAATTATATTGTACTAAAGTCACAGCAGAAAGATGGAGGTGAAGAAGAAGAAGAAGCCTAAACTCCACCCCAAAATCTCCATGTTGCCTCCATCTACTTCTGTTACAAAACCCTAAAACTACAAATTTCTCACCCTGTGATAAGCTAAACTACTGTGTTTCACACTCTTGAGATTTTTAATTCATCTCTGCTTTGTGCCATGGTCTGTGACCCCCATGGACAGAAGTAAAACCCCCCTGTTCACCCTCCTGGATGGGTGGAAAAACCCCCTGGACAAAACTCAGACTTCCTTTGCTCAGTTCCCAGGCTGTCTGGCCAGGGTCTCCAAGCCTCATGGACAGCCAAAGGAATGCCCTGGGTTCTGACAATTCCTCATATTTAAGATTATGCAGACGTATTTGAGAATACATGCCTTTTATTTCTTCTTATAAGCAAACCTATGAAAAGTTATGCTGAAAAAAAATCTTGGTACCCATAGTTTGATAGTATATTTTTTGGAGCCCCTCAATTCATAACAGAATGACAAATAACATTTTCCAGGAAAAAAATTACTTTGATGAAAAAGGGAAGTTATATTGGCCACATTCTTGGCAGTTTTTCTTTCCCTGTTTGCTGTCTAAAAATATTCATAACATTAATGAACAAGTGGATGCAGTTAAGTAGTTCAGAGGCAGAACACTAAATGCTAGCAATGCAATTATATCTTCCCTGATGCTTCACCAGTGGACAAGAAGAAAAACTTGCAGAAGTCCAAAAGGAATTTTCATCTCTGTTTAAGCAGCAGTATTCTGAACAATACCAAACTTGAACTAAAACTGATGATAAGGAGTTGTGGGAAGCTAGAGGGAAATGTTTAAGATACATAAATTATGGAAATAAGATCTTTGACACTCATTTTCTTAGATTATCTGAATGACAAACTAGACCCTATACATTAGCAGAGCTTCACGATATTTTTCTCTTAAAGAATCCATTAATATCCCTTTATTTACCTCTCCTTTAGATCTAGAGAACAAAATGGTTACCCAAGATGTATTTCTCCAAAGACAGCTGGGCTGTTTTCCCTGTTTTGTCCTGATGTATATGGATGAGAAACAAAGGTCCTGAGGTCTGCTGGCAGGTGATAAAGTGCATATTTCATTTATTGGGTAGAATGCACTTTGTTAGAGGTGCCAGCTTCTTGAGGCCGATAGCCAAAAGGATTTGAAGTGAATGGAACTGTTCTGGATATTTGAGGCTTTTTCCAAGGGAGGCAGAGTTGGTGGCAGCAGAGTTTTAACCTGTGGGGCAATATAATAATGAACAGGTAGCCACTGGCAGCAAAGTGCATTCTGAGTTATCAGAGCCTCTGAATAGTGTTACACTGTCAAATTCTTACAATTTGAGCTTTGGATTTGAACATTGGCTATCAAAACCCCCCCCTCTATTTCTTCCAATTTGTTCTAGAATAACTTTCTTCTATGAATCCTGTTGAAGAGTTTGATTTTGTGTTTAGTATTTAATGACAAGGTCAGAGTGGATGACAAAGAGAATAGTTATTTGTGAGGGATTGCAAGTAACTATTTGTCCGAAGGTAACTATGCCTGTACGGCTACAGGTTGTTCTGTTTTCTCTGTTTTTATGCTCTGATATTTTTAATTTTCTCAAAAAATAGACTGCATTTATATATATATATACACACATAGATATATAGATATGTCTCATATTACTGGAGAAATTCAGCCATGGCAATAAACAGGAAGTTCTGGATTTTATGATAATTATTCTGTTTTGCAGGAGAATAATTTCAGGCATGATAATGTTTTATTTTGCAAAGTACATTAGTGTATATTAGATGTGGAGAGTGCCTAGTACTTGAGAAGGCAAAAGTATCTAATAATAGAATAAAGGGATGGAGGCCAACTGCCAAAAATGTGGAATCTCTGGCAGCTGTGATGGATAACCTAGTAACAAAGATGAAGAAGCCTTAGCAGGAGTGCATGTATAGAGAATAAAACATAGGGTAAAAGGGGAGTGACAAAAGGAAGAAAAAGGATCTGTAGAAGAAAAAAGGTATTGTTAAATGACTAGATGAGAAGAAAGTATAATTTTATTTGACAATAAAAAAATATCTAAGGAAATGATCAAGACTATTTCAATATTATTTTTTCCCTGGGGAAAAAAAAAAAAGGCAATGAAGATAGCAATTAGGGAGTTTAACTTAACAACTGAAAAAATACATTAATGAGAAATAAAATTAGTTTAGTTGACAAATCACAGACTGTGTCTGACAGGCACAATGCTCTTTTGAAGTCCTAAAAGGACAGATGTCTGCAAATTATATTCAGTTTAGTAAGATACTGCATCTAACGTCTATGTGAGTCACAAAAACCTATAGATTTTACTCTTTTCTTGGAAGAAAAAAAAAAAATCAAAACCACAGCATGTTGCAACTATTAAAAAGTTGTACTTCACAAACCCTCACTGTTCTTCCTGCCTAGAGTTGCAGAATAAAACCATTTTCTCCATTTTCTAGAGGAACCCAAACACGGTGAATTGACCAAGACCACTTGACATACCAGTGGTGTGGGAAGGCATTGAAATCAAGACCCATGAACCTTAGGTCACTGGCTATACTGGTGTATGTAATTCTCACCAGCAGATAAAGTATTAACAACACAAATAAATTTATGAGAAGATAAATGTGAACTTTGTATGCAAATTTGCAGTAACTGAGTCTCTGGGTTGTTCTACAAAGTGCTTGCTTAGTCCAGACATTATGTGTTTACATTATGCAGTTTCTCAAGCACCTGGTTTAATGTAGTTCTAGATCCTGCTGACAAGACAATGTGTTAACTCAGCCTTGGCTATGCTGCAATGCATCCACACCACTTCCACTTTGCTCCAGATTTAAGTAGGATGGGCTCCTTCTCACCTGCAAAAGCACATTTAAACATACATAAAGAAAAAATATTACGAGAAAAGAATTGTGTTCTTGCAATTAAGGACTCATTTTTTCCATGGAATATTTGCCATAGTTTGCCAAGATCTCATTATCTATCTTTCCTCTTACTCCCTAGTACCCTCACATTTCACATCACACTTCCCTCCTTTTCCTTCTCTGCACTGTATTTTTGCCTGGTGAGACCCAGCTCTGTGACGGTGCTCATCGTTTGGACAAGAGTGTGAAAGCTTTTGGCAAATAAGATTAGAGATGCTCTGTGGGAGACATATATGTGCTAGAATGTCCTGTATTATTTAGATGTCTCATTTTTAGATAGGTTCAGTCCCATCAGTCCTGTAACAGAAGAGTGTACAAATGTATCAGGTTTTCAAAAATGAAAAGAATTGAAGGAAGTCTAAAACCTTTCTTGCAGTCTGCATGGTTAAGGAAGTGAAAACAAGAAAGACAGTAAGAAAATTATACTTATGAGCAAATTGTTTTCAATTAACAGTATGCTCAAGTTTCTAATTTTGCCTAACAAACAGCAGAAATAATAGCATAAATAGAAAAAATCAAAATACATATTCATTAAAAAGACTTTATAACAATAGCATTATCAAAATATAGGATCAAAATTTTTTTATTATATTTTTTTATTTTTGTTCCTGTTCTAGGACTTTAAAAAGGCACTCAATCTAGATTCCAACTTCTCCAGTATGACTAAATAAAAGAGACTATAGAAACCTGTGAAAGGTGACTCATATCTCCTAGGTTCTCTGCCTAAAAATGGGTATTGTTTTGATCACATCTATGTTTTTCCAGCTTGCTTTTTAGGTATATTTAGAAATGTTGTTTACCCATGCAAAGCATATCAGAGTAGAGATTTCAGTCATCCTCCTGTTAATATCTCTAAAGACATTATGATCTCCAAAGTATAACAGAATAGAGGTTTCCTTTACATAACCTCCCTTTATGTTATTGCCTTCTAGTTTTTATTTTCTTACTCCTTTATTAGATGTGCAGAGTAGATCTCCTGTGTCAAAAAGTCAGCATTTGTGGTAAAGAAAGTTGTTGATTGCAGAATTCTTTCTTGTTGCTGAATTTAGAAAGAGCATACTGAGTGACTAATGTGATTGCAAGCAGAGAGAAAAGGTCTCATTAGTCAAAGCAAACAAATGATTCTATGGAAAATTCCTATGTCAAGTCAGTTTATCTGCCTCTTCACAGATGATCACTATTACTTATTTCTCATTTTCTGAATGCTCAGCTTGATGATCTGGTATCTAATTGATGGACCTGCTACTGAGTAACAGTAATAAACAGCAATGAGTGAGAACTAAGTTTTGGGCATAAGAAGTGACATTCAGTGATAAGCATTCTGAAAATAACAGATGCTAGAAACGTCAAATTAGGGACCTGATGTTGCACATTTTCACACTTATCTTACCTGTTCTTCTCTTCCAGTCCAAAATGGAACGGCTTTGACAGAAAAGTTAGAGTAATACATTAAAAAAGGTTTACATTCCAAAATCCAGTAGCAATGAATGCTGAAGAAGAATCCAGAAGCAAGATGTAGTTAAGGAACCATAAAATAAGGGATAGAAACATATGCTGATTATTAAGGGTGGAAAATAAAGATATTCCACTCTAAATATAGCATATGATCTTGTTATTACAACTTTTTTCACAGTGCACAAGCATCCTTACAAAGGCATTACCTAGCTTTGATTTTCTTAGCTCAGTGATTCTAAAATTTAGGCATGAAAGGCTGATTTCAGTACACAACTAATTTTGGAGTTCTAGAGGCAATTTTCTAAAAATTCCTTTACATTAAATGCTTATTAAATATCTACATTTTTTGGTGTGGTGAGCCAGCATATCTTACTGGTTCGTGTTTATGAATATTCCTTGGAAACCAAGTGTTAGTCTTAAGAGTCTAAACATCAATTTTGGATTTAAACTTCAAGATCCTATTATATGACATCTCGACTATTGTACAATGTTGTGGTTTAAGCCCAGCTGGAGATTAGGCACCACACAGCCACTCACAGCTCATCCTGTCTCTCTCCCATCCAACACAGTGATATGGGGAGGAGAATCAATGTTAAACTTGTAGATCGAGATAAGAGCAGTTTAAAAATCTAAAATAAATTAGAAATACTGTGATAATGGTAAATAATAATAATAATGCTATTAATGATAATAATAAGGGGAAAAAACAGTGATATACAATACAGTTGTTTATCACCTGCTGATAAACCTGCTGATGATAGACTTGCCTTCCCAAACCCAGATCAGCCTCCATTCTGAGTAACTCCCCCCCAGTTTATACACTGAGTATGACATTCCAGGGTGTGGAATATCCCTTTGGTTAGTTTAGGTCACCTGTCCCAGCTGTGGTCCCTCCCAGTTTCTTTTGCTATCACTGGCAGAGCATGAGAAAAAGTCTTTGAGTTATTATAAACACGACTTAGCAAAAGACCAAAATATCAGTGTGCTATCAACACTTCTCATTCTGAATACCAAATACAGCATTATAATAGCTACTAAGGAATGAACTCTATCTTAGCTGAAACCAGGACACACATAAAGATGGAAAACACAAAATGCACACATGCATACAAGCATTATAAAATGTACAAAGCCAGTTAATTTTAAACATGCTTTTGAATGATGATGCTGACACATTTCTTTCAAAATACCACATCTATGGTTGCATCTCAATTTTGTGATAACTTTCAGCAAATATTTGAGTGAAAATTGCATTTTGAATTCAAATATTAAAAGTATAAGGATTATTAATCTTGATGACGTGGATTTCCCTCTCCATACCCATGTTCCAAAGTCACTCAAAGTCTTTATCAGAAACAAAGGTTAAGAATAAGTAATTTGCTGTATGGCCACATCAAAGAGTTTCAATGAATGGCTCAGTGTCCAAACAGATATCAGTTAGAAGTGCTGTTCCTCAGGGAGCAGCACTGGGATTGATGTGGATCAGTATCTTTACTAATGACATGAGAATGGGATTGAGTGCACCCTCAGCCAGTTAGCAGATGGCTTCATGGGCACCTGATACACTAGAAGGATGAGATGCCATCCAGAGACACCTTGAAAGGCCTGAGGAATGGGTCCATGTGAACCTCATGGACTTCAAGACCAAGTTCAAAGATCTAGACCTCAATGGTGCAATCCTCAATATTAATAATAAAAAAAAAAAAGGAAAAAAAAAAAGAAAAAAAAAAAAAAAAAAAAAGAAAAAAAAAGCTGGGAGGTAGATGGATTGTGAGCAGTCCTACAGACAGGACTTGGAGATATTGGTGGATGAAAACTGGGGCATGAGACAGCAATATGTGCTTGCAGCTCAGAAAGTCAGCTGTAGCCTGGGCTGCATCTAAAGCAGCATGGCCAGCAGGGTGAGTGAGGGGATTCTGCACTTTTACTCTGCTCTAGTGAGATTCTCCCTCGAGTTCTGCATTCAGCTCTAAGTCCTGAGCACAGGAATGATGTGGACTTGTTAAAGCAGATCCAGAGGAAGGCCATGAAAAAAGGCTGATAGAGGTGTGTTTGTTTAGTCTGAAAAAAAGGAGGCTCAGTGAGACCTAATCAACATGTTTGATTTCTAAAAGACAGCTTTTAATACAGATGGAGATAGTCTTTTTATCAGGATCTCTAGTTACAGGACAAGGGGCAAGGATTTTAATCTGAAAAAGGATAGGTTGAGATGGGATGTAAGAAAAAGACTTTTTGTATTAAGGGTAGTAAGATATTGAGCCATTTTGCTGAGAGAAGCTGTGGATGCTTTCTCCATGGAAGTGTTTTAAGGGCAGGTTGGATATGGCCTTCAAACAATCTGATCTAGTGCAAAATTTCCCTGCTCATGTCAGGACAGTTGAAGTGGATGATCTTTGAAGGTCCTTTCCAATACAAACCACCCTGTGAATCTGTGATTCTATTATTCTTATTTTATGAAATTGATTTAGTATGACATTTTAAGTGGTAGGACATTTAAGACACCACAAAGGACACTGAGTTTAAGACTGGTGCCAATTATTGTGATGTTGAAACATAGAGTAGCAATTATACTGTGAAGTGTCTTAGCAAAACATATAAAATGTATCTTCTGGCAGAATAAGGGAATAAAGAAATAAAAGTGGGAGGAAGACATTTAACCTAACCATCGCTACTGTTTATTCACAGAATCTTACTAATAAGTGCTTTTATGTCTCTCAGGTTTACTTGTGCAAAGTTCATATAACAGTTTTATAATTATGAGAATTCTCCTCCCTGGTGCTGTTTCCCATCAGGCATTTTAGGTCCTGAAAATTATGCCTCTGTCTATTTTCACTTAAGGGCTGTCATCACCACGTCTTTCACAGAGCTGGTCAGCAGGAGTTACCTACACCCGTTAAGCATTCTCCATTCTGGGTCTGCTGCCAACAAAGATCATTAACTGAACAATGTATTTAATCTCATAAACATTTTCTGTGCTCACAGTTTGCTAATATTACCTTGCTAGGGACTGTAAAATTGCTATACTTTCTCCTGGGTTAAGCAAGCCCTGCTCTATTATCTCTAACTCTGAAGTACAGAGAATGATAAAAGTCTGATACTATAAACCAGAACCTTTGAACTTCTCTTGACAGATAAATGCCCTAATTGTTGGTCCAGTCAGTCTTGCACGTGCACGTGATCTCCAGCAGGTTCAATATTTTGTGCTTCCTTTGAGAGTGGAATGCCATCAAAGGATGTAAAATTAACAGCATCATTTCACTCTATTTAGAGTCCAGCTTGTGATTTTCAGTACTATCCAGTCAAGTGAAAGCTAAGAGCTACTAAAAGAAGGAGTTGTACATGTTTTTTTCCCTCCCTGAACAGGGCCACACAACCTACACTTTGAAAATTAATCTACATCATGCTTGCAGTGAGCAGTGAAGTATGAAATGTGCACGTTTAAGGGAGTTACTCTGGAGCTGCAGCTGTGTTGCAGCAGCCCTCTTGCTAAAGGGTAAAAATGAGCCGAGGCACAGACTTCTTGTTTATCACAGCATGAAAAGGGCCCTGGTTCGTTCCTCTTTACACTTCAGCCATCCTGACTCCAGCTGTTCACTGGTCTGGCTGCAGCAGCTCCTACTGTGGGTTTTCCTTACAGCCTCTGACTGCTGGTTATTCTCTGCTGAACCATGACTGCAGGCTTTTACCCAGCTAGACTGTGACTGCAGGTTCCAACAACAGGCTCTGACTGCACACCCAGACTGACTTTGCAGCAGTGATTCTCTCTGTCTCCAGAATCCTTCTTCTTCATGAGCCGAGCATTCATGATCCTCTATGATGATTTCTTGACCACCTACCCTACTCCCTTTTATCACACTTATCTTTATTGGATATAGCTGAGACTCTTTAGGGGCAAGGCTGTGTTGGGTAATTAAGAGAGCTGTTACTTATCAGGGGCAAGGTCAGCTGTATTCCCTTCTCCTACATATGTGGAGATCCTTTCTACTTGGACTCACATGGACACCTTGATGAGGAGAAGCCTTGTTCTAACTCTTTCCTCTGCAGAGTATAGATATGTCAGATACACCACTTTCAGAGCATTTTGCTACAATAGAACAAACTTTTGTCTTATATGTGAATATGTTCCTTGGTGTTACACATTTTTGACCTTTCTTTATTGACTGATCTTAGATGTAGTCTTTGATTTTTTGACCTTTTAATGTAATTAAAACCATGTAAAATATTTTTTTTGTTCTGCAGGAAATGAAACTATTGCAGTAATTGAACGAATTCTTTGATTCAGGTTTCTTCTATCTTTTAACAAGGTCTCCAGGTAACTGGTCAAGCTGGCAAGTAACATAAAATTGGCTTATAAATGTATGCGTATACTTATGTAATAAAAAGTAATGTACCTGTTAAGTATTCTTAAGCATTTTTTTAAATCTTCTGAAACATCTTGCTATTATATCTTCTATAAAGCTGTTGGTTCCATTTCAAATAAGTTTTGAATAGTCTCTTATTTAAAATCATCATTTATTTTTTTCCTTATTTCATGCTTAAAAATAAATGCAAAAATTATTACTTCTATCTCTTGCCTAACTATTATGAATTATATATCTAGGTAGAAAATATTTTTAGATAAAAATGAAGGTACAGCTTCATTCTCTATTTTTGTCAGAGATTTACATTGTTTACTTTGCCAGGATATGTTTAGTCTCAGGTTAAGTTTTGCCTTTCTTAGGGCAAAAATTAAAATATAGACATAGTGTAATGTAAGCAAGTTGTTTTTTTTTTTTTTCAAGTTATGAGTAACTATTAATGATAATATTTATTTAATTTTCCCAAATATTATTATCACTTTTTTGCAACAACAATAAATGTTATCAGTTTTCAAACTCTATGAAAATGAATTAACAAAACATGTTTGTGTTCTCATCTGGAAGGTAATGAGTAAATAGCATCAGAGTATCTTGTGTAGGCTGATAGCTGCAATCTACCATGAGAACAAAAGTTCCAGGCTTCCTCTGCTCTCTTCATCAACAATTCCAGAGACAATCCAAAAAAAGACTGTTGTTTTTGACTAGAGAAGAAAGGTGAGGGAAGAAATAGATAATAAAAACATCTTGTTGATATGTTTTGATTTTTATTGTGAGTAACAGGCAATGCTGTCACTAAAAAATAAAGAGCCCTATCATGATATGATGGAAAATTTCTAATTACAGTTTCATGGAGAAATCTAATCAATCAACAATGTCTAATCCATCAACAAAGGCCATGTACCTTCAAGTAATAGTCTGTGGCACTAAGGTTCAGTGGTGAGAATTTAGAAAGAAATCGAGAATCTTGTCAGTGTGTGATTCATTTGATCGAAACCAGGGTATTAGATGAGGTAACAGACTGTATTTTGTATTCAGAAGAATTCCACATTTGGTCAGGTGCAAAATAAAAATCTTTGTCTCTCTGCTGGGCTACCTAGCATAATCAGCAGACAGGAGTAGGATAAGAAATGGCTAAAGGAACAGCATAGCTAAAGCATGTGTAGGAAACTAGGGGCAGAAGTAACTCATACCATAACAGCAGTTTGGCTCAAACTGGGCTTTGATACCCAGCAAAAACTGACAATATAAAATATTGAGTGAAATTTTATAAATTCATAATTGCATGAGGAATTAGGCAGTATTATCCTGGTTATTTTTTTAGATTTTTCTCCTGTTGATAAATGTGTTAGCTTTCAAGCTAATTAAAGAATTTCTGGAAAAGGCAAAAGCTGTTCATTGAATGCTGAAAAATTCAGGTTAGTTGTTCTGGATTTCTGATATCAGAGTTGAGCAAGTCTGTTGGTAGTGACACCTTCAAATGTGAAACTAGCTTCTATTGCTGCTTGTCATTACCTTTGGAAAATTTGCATATCTTGGTAAAGTCTTTCTGGGGCATATACCCAACTATCATTACACTAAATAATATTATTCCCCTCTCTTTTGTAAATTGCCCCTGACAGACAACTTAACATTTGGCAGCACTCTGTCTTCAAAAAGCAAATGTCAGTTACAAAATTCATATCTTCAGATAACTAATTGAAGTACTTATGCTTGAAACCCAGCCAAAGCTGGTTTCTTCTTGTATCCAAGGCAGATATCTGGACATCTCGCAGACATTGCATTTCACTGACATGTGGTGATCACCCTCCACCCAACAGCCCTAAAAATAAATGATAAACATGGTCTTCTAAGAGGTGTATGATTGCAACAGCAGATTGCAGTGGTTCCTATCAAACCATGAATAGAAATCTGCCACTATTAAGAAATACCTAAGCAGTCAGTGGAATCCATGAGAATAAGTGATTATTGGTCAAGTACTGTCGGAAAAACCTCTGTTCTTATGCTTTTCTCTAGTCATGAGATTATGATCATTATCTGTCAAAACTGTCATACTGGGCTGAAGGGACTGTTGGTGTTACACACACACACACACACACACACACACCCATTCCTGTATCTCAGGAAGAATAAGGTCTTGGAACATTTGGGTTTTTTTGAAAAGGATCTGGAGGCTTTTTGACTGAGTACCACCGCATCTGATGGTATCAGGTACAGATTCCTGTGTGAGAAGTTTTGCTTCCAGGATCAAAGCCTAGTTTTACAATTATGCTGATGGAGGTATGATTTATACTCCCCATGCTTCAAATTACCTTCCTTTACTGCTTTTACTTCCTTCAAGGCACTCAGGACTTAAATAGATCTTGTCAGCCTACCATCTGCTTCCAGTGGCAGCCAAGGGGCAGAAACATATATAACAACAGCAGCAAGGCTCAGAAGTGACATATCTTCCAAAAGTACTCACCACTAATTATGAAAAGAGGCCTAAATGACAAAAAGATTTTTTTTTTCTCTCTGAAAAAGAGTGGCTACTCTTCTTCTCTGAGTTCATTTAGACAAGAATAGGAAATGTGTAAGGTACCTTTGTGCAGTGAACAAATGGGTTGGGGAAAGAATTTGGGAAGCTTTGAGGTCACCTAGTGCATGTTTTTGTATTTGTCTATATGTGTAAAAGGTTGATATAAAATGCTGTCCAGGATACAATCTGAAGTTCACTTTAGGAGAGACAAATAAGCCTCTGGCCAAGGCAAGTTTAGCTTGAAATGCAAGAGAAATGACAGAAAATATATCTTGGAAGTGGAGTTTTAATTCTTTATCAGGGTCTGAAATTCTAGAAAATAGATACGTCTTCCACATAGATATTTAAAATCACCTAAATTCAGAAGAGAATTTACAAAGAAATGAAGCAATTTAGAAAGCAAAATATTCTGGGGGACTGTGTCAAAGGCTTTGTGGAAGTCCAGATAAATGATGTCTGAAGCCCTTCCCTTGTCTACTGATGCAGTCACCCCATCACAGAAGGCCACTAGATTGGTCAGACAGGACTTGTCCATGGTGACATGGTGCTGGCTGTCTCTAATCACCTCCCAGTTCTCTGTGTGCCTTAAGAAAGCTTATAGGAAGAGCAGCTGAGGTCACTTGATCTGTTCAGCCTGGAGGAGACTGAGGAGAGATCTCACTGCAGTTACAGCTTCCTCATGAGGGGAAGAGGAGGGGCAGGCACTGATCTCTGCTCTGTGGTGCTCAGTGACAAGGACCAATGGAATGGCCTGGAGTCATGTCAGGGGAGGTTTAGGTGGGACATTAGAAAATAGTTCTTCATCCAGAGAGTGGCTGGGCTCTGAAAAAGGCTCCCCAGGGAAGTGGTCACAGCACCAAGTCTGACAGAGTTCAAGAAGCATTTGAACAATGCTCTTGGGCACAGGGTGTGACTCTTGGGGATGGTCTTGTGCAGGGACAGGAGTTGGACTCCACTAGCCTTGAGGGTTTCTTCCAATTTAGCTTATTCTGTGATTATACAGATATGCATTTCTGAACTTTTTCAGAATGAGATTATAAACTTATGGGTATTTTATTTAGAAGCGAAATAAATGGAAAATGTTATCATGTAATGGGTAATAAGGAAATAACTGAGTGATAGGTAGTTAAGCATATTCATCCATAAATAAATTTGTAGATTGGTTTCTCAGACACAAGGTATTATTCAATGGGATCGTATCTGCTATATAAAAAGAAAATAAAGACTTAGGTATAAGTAAAATATACAGCTTACTCTGATATTTCTCATTAGGTCTTTGGATTCTGTGAGGTTTTTAGAAGAAAAATACACTCTTGGTTTTTAGACTGTATATTGTTCTGGCATTGAGGAATGTAATTGATTACTCAGAAAATGGCAACAAATTCCACATTATTGTCTCACCATTGTTTTGTTCAGTTATCAGGTTACATTTGTTTAGCTGAAAAAAGAGTTGATGGCAACAACAATTAAGTTAAAGAAACAGATATCCAGTTACCTGATAAAAACCCCTCAATCTCTGCTCGTTATATTTAACTATAAATATCTAAACCACTATAGCACTACTAGAATATAATATTTCTTTTTATTTTAATTTAAGGCATTTAAAATTGACTGCAATTCTAGCACAACAACACATAGCATTGAAGATCTGCCTCAAGGTCACAAGACTCTTGAAAACGTTAAATTGTACAAACTGTAGATCTTTCATGGGGCTTGAAGGCACTCAAATTATGAGATAAAACAAGTTTCCCAGGAAATCATGTCACTTAAATGGAAGGTCTCCCTCTGTTGTCATAGTAAAGTACAGAGGATTGTGAATAGATGTTTGGCATAGTAACTAGGCACAGCAGGACAAAAAGAAAAAAAAAAAAAAGCGTACAGCTTTTTATTCAGTTTTCAATCTCAGGAGGAAGTGCTTATTTCAAATAAAATTCAAAGTATATGCCTTTACTACAGTAAGAACAGACTTCAGCAATCATCTATCTGTGTGTCTAAACAGTTAAAATATGATCATACTTACTCTATGAGTGTGGAAGAGACCTCAACAAACAAGATCATCAGTTTGATCAGAACACCCAGTTCTATCAACTCTATGGTCTGTGCTATGAACTGGTAAATGGCTGCTGCCACCCAGCAGTACTTTTGGAACCACAATTCTATGTCCCCTACAGGTCAAAGAACATTTTTTTAACAAAGAGGAAAAAACATTTTATTTTGACCTGCAGGACCAGATGGACAATTGGAGCCAAAAGCTTTAATGCAAATTTGCCCTTCTTCCAATTTTGGCCACTTGTAGAACACATATGAAGGGATTCTTGCGCTAGTTCTGAAATGAGTGAAAGCCAGAGACTAGTTCCATAAGAGGTTCAAGAAATATTGGATTTATGGAGTTTGCCATGTACAAAATGATTCTGCAAACAATTATGATTTAACAAAAGAGAGTTCCTCAAGCTTCTCTATGGATATGAGCCTGGATAACCACAAACATGACAGCCTGCTACTAATCTATGCTATAAGCTCAAAGCTATAAGATTTCTGATGGCTGTACAGGAATTAATTGCAATTAGTGGAAGAAAGCTGCTTTGAAGGGTCTCCTCTGTCTTTATTTGCTCACATCCATATTGGCATGCTGTGGGATAAAATATGTTAAAGAAACCAGGGGCATAGTCCACAGTACAGGTTAACCAAGACCATCACTCAGCTGTGATACTATTTCAAAATCAATACAGAAATGGACCAGTCAAGGCACAGAATATGTTCCACCACACTGACCAAGTTAATAGGCAAAGCTTTATATTGCTCATGTGCTACTTCAGTTGGCCTACTACGTGAACATTGATGTGGTGGATAGAGAGCTTTACCCCCTTGCCTTACGATTTCTATTTCTGTCATATTCTGTTTTGCACAGATGGGCTTATGTGGATAAGAAAAACCATGTCATTTCATGTAAATTATTTTGTGTGTTATTTGAAGAAGACATTTTCATTTTAAGCCTTCAATTTTGTGGAAGGCAGAGCAAAGATGCCAGTTTATTTCAACAGCATCCCCAGTATAATTTAGGTTCACTGGTACAATCTGATAGGCTTTTTTATAAGGTTTGGTTGTTTTTCTCTCTTACTGTTTCTAACTCATGTGAGTACATACCATAAAATGGCAATCTAACAGTTTAAAGACAGAGCAAATCTATTGAGATCAAAAAGAATGACTTAGATCCTGATGAGTCACCCTGCGGGGAAGGCCCATAAGATCTACGGCTCATCAACCCAGTGTTTATGGCTGAGCTGACTTAGGGTCATATCTCCTGCCAAAAAACACATGACACAGGAAGGGCTTATTCCTATTTTTATTTTCCTGGGACTGTTAAGGCACTCAGTTTGTTACGTTTTGTTAGATATCCAGTTTATTTAGAATGCTTCAAATCACAACGTTAAATTTTTAATACTCTCCTAGGGTAAGGGTTAGGGTTAGAGATTTTCAGTCATGTCCTTCCTTGCTCATCTTGACATGAAGTGTGATGCAACATAAAACTTTGCCAGATAGTTTCAGCTAACAGATTAAAACTACATTGTTTAATACAAGGCCAGAAGCAGCTTTGGACTACTGACTATTTGAGTAGAGACTGTAGTGTCTTGGGATCATCCAGGATCCCAACATGGTGGTGCAGTTCTACTAAGAATGGAACGCAAAAATCAGTGGCAAATGATGATAAGCAGTAGCACAGAGGCAATGTTATAGTCACACAGAGAGGGTAGGAAGGCAACAGGAACAGTCCAAAAACATGCAGAAGAGCTGAAGAAATGGAGAAGGGATCCACAAATACTTTGTGCAAGACAGATGGTGGGAGAAAGGTTAAAGAAAGACATCAGCAGCAGATTGGAGGACTTTGACAAAGCCAACAGCGCAGACTCAAGTCTTGAAAGCTGCCCCCAGGTATGTCTGTGTGAACAGTCCCTGGAACAGTTTCCTCTCCAGGCCCAGGAGTCTGAGTCCATTCTGGTTTCTGGAAGACACTGTCTGCTAATGGTCTCCTAAACAATTTCCAGTCATGGTTGATAGCAGGAATGGATCACAGCCCACTCAGAGCTTGGTTATGGCTACCCACTTTTTGGGAATACAGGATCTTACTTGCACAGATCTGGACTATTTCATGGATCATTGGAGCAGCTATCAACAGTCTGAATGATTTGCAATTTCCTAGACTATCTCTAGCCCACAGCTATGAAGGACTTGTATCATTTCACTATACTGGGATTTTTTCCTTTTCATAATCATGTCTAATAAAGAAAAAGATGTCCCTATTTTGATATTGTTCCTACAATAGGATACAACTGAACAGAACAACAGCACAACAATTTTATTTTGTAATTAAATTATGTAGACATAACCATATAGTTCACAAATGATTCTTCATAAGCAATCTTTAATAATCATAATTGGAGACAACTTTCTGGACTAAGAAATCTTCTTTCCCCACTTCTTCTCTGATGCTCTGTTCACACCAGAGATGAGAACCAAACTGCAGATCTGTACCTCGTAGTTACACTTACAATGAGTCCTCTTTCCTCAGAATGCAAATTATTCTTTCAAACCGTGAAACCTAACTTCTAACTCCAAATAATCAATGCTTTTCAAGTTAGAGTCTGTACAGAATGCCAGGAGGATATTTTGTATGAGTGGGCAAAATGTAGATGTGATCATAAAGTAAATGCAAACATTATTTCTTGAATCTAGTTTTCTTTGGTTTCTCTCTAAGCAGGGATGTTTCTATTTCATTTGTGGTAGTTTTTACTCCTCACAGTATATATTGATTCTGGATAGTCAGTCTGTCACTTCTGATAATTTTTCGTCATTTAGAGATGCCAAAACATCTCTGAATGTCTGAAGAGATGCTAAAATCAAGAACCTTGCTTCTTAAGTACCAGATGTTTTCTCTCCATTGGGAAAACCTTTGTCTCAGCAAAAAGAATTATGACTTAGTGCCTCATTCTGTTCTAGTCATTGCTTCATTTACTTCCATGAATGTATACATTTCCTTTCTTGTTTCCATTATCTGTCTTTCATACAGTTCAAAAGGATGAAATTTGTGTGGTTCATCCAAGGAAGAATAAGTATGCATACACAGAAACAAAAATACCTCCATTAAATTCCACATTAAATATGTATAATATGTGATTGTGTTCCAGTACTAGATACCTTGTATCCTAGATATGTTAGTAATTATTTTTGAATTTTTTTCATATTATTTTTTCTTTGTTACTGATTTCTTTACATTTACATTGTCAAATTTCTTTACATTCTTAGAAAAAGGATATTTAACGAGATGAATACGACACAAATTTCAGCAAAATGCTTCCTGCAGCATAGCCATTCATTTGATAAATCCATTATATTTGCCTTCCTTTTAAGCTGGCTAATTTTTGTATTTGTTTAAAAATGTAATGTTCTAATCTAGCATTATCATTTATTTTAAGTACAAAGCAGCAAATACAAAAGCTAATTGCTTGCAATTTATGAGGCAGACCTTTATACTCACATGACTTTGGCTGACAAGATCTGTTATATCTTAAGTGAGACATAAAGCATTCTCCTAAATTTTGTATTGTCACTACCTAAGAGAAAAGAAAGTTCTTTATACCTGTCCAAGAAAAAGTACTTTACAAGAGTTTTACATAATAGTTATTTTATACACCTTTACACTGAAACTTCTTATTCTCTCTGCTGAAACTTTTTTTTTGTCAGTCATTCAAGTTCCAGAGTTCATTTTATTTTCTTCTCTATATTCATCAGTCTGAAGTGTGAATTCTGGTGTTGACCTACTTTAATACATCGATGTATTCTAGTGCTAAAGAAAAGAGACATGTATTTTCATTTTTTTTCAACTGTCACTCTCAAGATGACTAATAGTATGAAATGATGCTTGGCTACTGTCAAAAAGCTAAAAATGAAAAATCTGGTGTACTCTGCATTCCACTTTTGCTTTCTTAGAAGATCTTGTGATTCTACAGTAAGACTGGTAAGTCCATTTACAAAGCAGATCGTCACCAGTTACTAATCTGTAACCACGTGTGGGTCTCCTTTACAGCAAACTAACCAGGCATGTGAGGTTAGGATGCAGTTATCTGATATAATCTACATTCAGCTTTACTGGGAAATTAAAAAACCCCTGGAGGCCACCAATGCCACTGAGTAAGTTTGATGGCATAAATTTAAGGTCTAGATACCCTTGAATCAATGTTACACCTGTACTGGACACACCTTAAGGTGAGATGATGCCACTCAGTGTGATAGACAAAATTTCAATGCCAAAAGATTTCACAGCTTTGTAGATGTGCTACTTCAGTGGGTCAACAGCTTCTATCTTTATTCATTAGCAGCATGTATTTAACTATTAAGTCTGACATTTTCTGTATAATATGATGCCATAATATTTATTTAAATAAATTATCATTTTGTTTTGCACCAGTTAAAGATGTATTTGTCAGGCATCCAATTTTAAAGGATTCAAACTACTTATTTGCAATTTGTTCATGTTTAAAAAAAAAAAAAAACAAACCTTTTTGAAAGTAACAACCTATTTACCAGTGATGGAATGAAATTAAGCCTTTTGTGTGATACTGTCAGAAAGCATATCTTCACTTGTTCAATCAAAAGAGTTAATGCGACAAAGAGAAACTGCTTCAATCCCTGAGAAGGAGAATTCTTGCCAAATTTTGTTTGCTGGCATTCATTCATATTTTTTTTTAATGTTAATAGGACTAATAATTACATTACCCTTTACAGAATTCAAAGTAGTACAAAAATCTCCAAAAATGCATAATTCCAATTCTTAGTTATTAAGAGCATTTTTCTTTTCGTCAGGGTACTGATGAAGTCTATGAGTAAAAGTTGACCTGATTTATTAATTCACATAATCACAGAATTATGAATGAAATAGTTACTGATTTTAGGAGAGGGGCTTTTCACAAGGGCAGGTGGTGATAGAGCAAGGGAGAATGGTCTTAAACTGAAGGAGGGCAGACCTAGATTAGGCATTAGGAATAAATTCTTTACTTAGGGAGTGAGGCACTGGAACAAGTGGCCCAGAGAGGTTGTGGATACTCCATCCCTGAAGGTGTGCAAGGCCAGGCAAGATGTGGCTCTGAGCGACCTGGTCTTAGCAGAAGGTTCCCACCCCACAGCAGCTGAGCTGAAACTAAAGGATTTTTAAGGTCCCTCCCAGCCCTAATAACTCTATGACTCAATGATTTCACAGAACAAATAATTCAATCCATGCATTTAGAAGGAATTACACATGTACATGAATTTATGCCAACATAATTCTCAAGAGAACCTATGGTAAAGTAAAATGCTTACTCCTTTTCTTTCTGTCACTCGAACATGAGTACACATTAGGCTGACGACAAATTTTAATTATTTTTAACTTCTACAATGTCAACAACATAAATAATCACTATCTAACTACTTTGGTATGTATATTAGGCTATGTATTACCCTATATTCCTATCCACTCCACAATCTAAAATACATAAATGCTACTCATGGCTGTGGTTTATGGTCTAGGGGGTGAACACTTTTGCTGCAAATTTTATCATTAAATGAACCAAGATGCCTATGTAAGGTATTACGTTTGTGTTGTTATAACCTTGACATAAATGCATATTGTTAATTTTGTAGCAAAGTCAAATGACAGCTCATCCTTTCTATTCATTTGCACATATCCTCCTCCACTGACCTTGCTTTGAAAGAAGAAACTTTTAAGGAAAATAATAATTAGCTGTCAGAGGTTTTTGTCAAAGACTTTGCTCCCTAACATGTATTCAATCACAGCTGACTTTCAAGAACCAGATTTATTATCTTCTGATTAAATTTTTCTAATTTTCATTTTAATACAAAATTTTATTGTCAGATTATGTTAAAGCAATAGAAACGTGTTGCTTCCTAATTCTAAGAAACTTCTTAGAGACTTTTCTGCATTAAATCTATTCCACTAACATATAACTTTAAATTTCACTGTACAGAGCCATGTGTTTTTCATGGAGCTCCTTCAGTGAAATAATGCTGTTGCCATCTCTATGTAATCCTTTGGTTAGTGTTACACTGTAATCTGAATAAAACAGGATCTACATCACTTCTAATCCACTGAGAGCACCACTCCATGGACAGAAAAGTCAGAACACCTGGAAATTTACCCTATGGCCCTTTTTGTTTTCCCCAGACTATAAAGTTTCCTTGGGGGAAACAGAGACAGATCTTACTGACAGAAGGGTCATCAGCCTCCTGTGTGGACAGCAGCAGAGACAGAGGTTTCGGAGCTTTTACACCACCACAGAGTGAGAACCTCTCTGCCTTCTGAGCTGCAAGGAGGATCATCTCCTTGCATTCTCTCTCTTTCTACAGCAGCTTCACACATACAGTGGTGTAAAATGAAAGAGCTGCCCATCTTACAGATGTGGTACAAATTAAGTTCATCCCAGTGGAGTAGAGAAAAACTAAAACAGTCTCTAAAATGCTTTAATCGATTTAATCCCATCTTTCAGTGTGCTTCACCATGTTTTAGGTGTTAAACCATTTCCTGCAAATTTCTGTTCATGAGATTCTCATTACAAGTTGTGTCTGTATTATTGTTTGTAAATATTTCTGTAAATTGCCATATCTCTTAGATTTTCAGTTAGGTGATTTTTAAAGTGTATTCTCTGTTCATACCATGATATAGAAATGACTAAATATATTCTGCTATAATGGCATTACTCTTTGAATTTCTAATTGCAACACGCTGAAAACAACTTTGATATGATAGCTTCTTGATCCTGATGTCTGTTCCTATGTCCTGATCAGAAAAACAAAGAAATCCAGGCAGGGATATGGATCTTGGTCAAAAAATCATCTTTTTTTTTTTTATAAATGCTCTTTCACATAATGTAAAATTTGCCAAAAACCAAACCTAACGCATTCAGTTGTGGTGTTTGGGGTTTTTTCCTGAGTGCAGGCCGAAAGACAAAAAAAATTGTCAATCATATGTCATAAGGATCTTTAGTGCCTTTGATTAATATCCCAGTGATGACCAAAAGAAAATGAAAACATATTTTTTTACTTGACATATTTCCACAGGCTTTTCTTTTTTTTTTCTTTTTTTTTTTCCCTGTTTTACTTTTTATTTAGGAAGTCTCAACCCTGTTATGATTGATAGCAAATCTGTGGCTCTAACAGGCACTAGGGTTTCATCTGCAATTTAATTTATCTTTAACTCTCATTAGTTTTCTTGGTGTCAGCAAGAAAACCCTATTAGTTAAAGTACCATAACTGGGTTGAAATTAGTTAAAGGAGAATACACCTTGTCAATCTGCTGAAAAGAGAAGAATTGTGCTTGTCATGACAGTGATAAAAACAGAGGAGAAGACAGTGATTTGCCACTACTACGCCTGTTAGTGGAACTGTACTCGCTTCCAAAGGAGAGATTATCAGGATCAGAGTGGATGATTTCTGAAGATAACTGGCACTAGTATTCAGTACACATCATCCAGTAAACCAAGTAAATATAAAGTGTGTAGAAGACCCATGCCAAAGGCCTTTTTCCCATCAAAACTTACAAGAAGGAGAACCTAACTCCTGATAGAACAATACCCAAGCAGTCACATATTGCCTGGAAAACACCAGATCAGAAAAACAAACAGGAATTAGATGAAAATGTATGTCCACCACATTTATGTATGCCCAAAAACCAGCTCAATCTTGATTAAATTCTTTACTACTCATTCTCATTACTTGCTCTTATCACTCATTCTCACTGGCAACTCCTTATAGGATAACTGCACATTTGCAAGCCAATTAAATCACTTCACTGGAAACAGTATTCAGCACTTGTGGTATTTTGCCACATTTTTTGTGGCATAATTTTTAAATGTCTGTCCTTTTTATTTTTTGCATCCCAGAAGTTCAGGGTTTTCAAGTCAGGACTTGAGAGAACTTGCTCAAAAGTGTTTTTATTTTAAAACTTGTGCATGATGGCAATGTAATTCACAGATCTCTCCCAGCTTTATTTCTGTAGCAACAAGTATTTGTATAAGGAAACAATTTTCACCTCTCTAGGGCTGGGTTAGCTGTAACGTGGTGGGAAGTGCTACTGTTTTTAACAGTCCATACTGACTGTGTTATTCTGGTCCTTATTTTTCTAGACTCTCTGCACCCGCAAGATAAATGCTTGATGCATTTGGTAACAGCAGGGCTTCAGCTGACAGGGCTGGGCGATCACCAACCACATGAAATATCTTTTTTACCTGTGATGTTGCAGAAAATTACAAAAATGCTCAGAAGTAAGGGTAAATACATGCACCTTCAGATTCTGTGGTGTAGCTTGATTTAAAAAAAAAAATTCTTTTGATTGAAAGATAGTTTTTGAAATATGTGTTATTATTAGTTACTCCTCACCCCACTCATCTGCTATAATCTTGAACCCTAGAAGGAGCTAACTATTTTTCTTTTCTCTATTCCCAAAGAACTTCACCAGGCCCAAATTCCAGCACTATTTCCTGAATATAGAGATGTCATCTCACACTTTCCCCTCAAAGCAAGTTGAAATACCTCCTGGAAAACTTCCCCAGGAAGGATGGCATATGTCTGATTTCCCTTTCTCTGTGCTGTTCTCACAGACAGTCTACCAACAGCAGCAAACACATTTGTGGTAGCTTGCATTCTCCATCCTGCAGAGTGCAGCAGCAGTCACCAGGGAATGGCAGGAGCAGAAGTAATAGATTATATTTAAGGCTGAGCCTGAGACTTGTATCCATGTCTGCCATTACTCACAGAGGTGGATTTTATGATGTTGCCATTTCATAATTTTCTGGTTTGAGAACTCGATACTGTAGATGTTGTTTCCACTTTTAGTAGCCTCTGGAGTGTCCCAGATATTACTTTATGTTATTGATAGCAGATGTGGCCATAGTCTCTGTGGTATATGAACATTTCTGGTGAAACTGCTATCATTTACTGTTAAATCTAATTTGAGAAAAGAAATCAACTGTTACACACTGTGTATGTATTAGAAAAATAAAGCAACCAAACACTAATAACTCAAAATAATGGAAGTAGTGAGTTTCCTTTTGTGGATTCCCAGACAGCTCAATTGCAAGCCCTCTAAATTGTGCCTGAGCTCTCTAGACACCAGGGGTGTTCAAAAGGTCCCAGTGTGAATTTTTCTGCTGTGAAACACAATGAAGTAATGTTCTAAAAAACAATGAAAACAATCTTTTTCAAAAATTTTAACACAGCAATAAAAACATATTTTATTTCCTTTATGGTTGAAGCATAGCTGTCACTGCCATATAGAGACTCATTTGGAGGGTCCACAACCAGTCTTATGCGCTAATGGAGAAGTTTCTGCACTAAATAATATGAATTATCAGCAATAGGTGCATGCAAACTTTTTGACTTTGCATTCTTACCCTCCCTTCATTGTAGTCCTTCAAAGCCTATTAAAAGGCTTAACAAGTATTTGAATCCAATCCATTCACTTCTAGTTTCACTTTGCAATAATCTTGAGAAAAAGCAGCAGAGTTATTAATTATTGCCTTTTCCCAAGAGAAGGCAGTCTTCCTGATGATGAAAATTAGATATGAACTAGTCCAAATCTAAGTGTCCCCCAACACCACTAGAGTTTTATCTGTGATTAGACCTGAAATTAGAGCAAACCTTTAATGAAAGTCTGAAATATTCAAATAACATTTTATTTTTATGTATGCAAATTTGCCTTATGGGTTCCAGATGGAACTGGAAATGATGAAACACCAACAGGGTTTGCTGCAGTATTTCAGAACCAAAAGCAGAACAGCTCCAAATTTCCCAAGGAAATATTTTCTTGTAAGATCCCAAGATCTCTTCTAAAACTCAGATTATTCAAAGATTTCAACCCAACTCTGTTTAATCATCAAAATTATATATATATATATATAAAATCATCAAAATTTTCTGTAAATCAAATTTTTCTATATCATCAAAATTTTCTATATTTAGATGGATAAAAAAAGAACATTTAGAATTTTACCTATTTTAATGAAAGCCCATGTCAAGTGTGCTTTCAGTGGCAAATAGGATGAAAAGAGAAAAAAATGAGACATGGAAGACTTGGAAAAACGTGTGTTGGGGGAGCAGTGAGTATACTAAGTATTATTTTTAGTGATAAAGCTCTGGTAGGTTTAGGGAGGAAAAATGTCCTCTGTGTTGTGGTGGTTTAAAGTCATACCAAAATTCTTAAGATTTTTTGTGACCCTTTTTAGGTGCTGGATCATGTTATTAGGGAACAGAAAGAAATAAAAAGAGGTATAGAAAAGTACTGCTATCTGCCTTGTAATCAATCAGCTATTACTGAACAAAAATATTTAAGATTCAAAACCACAGCAGTGCAATCATTTTGCAGAACCAGACTATCAACTGGCTCTTTAAATGCTCATCCTAAGTGCTAGCAGTTTCTAAAAGAACTTTAGCTTGAAAATCCCATTAATGAGGTACCTTATTTCATGATCTGAGAATGAAGAACTTTTTCAAATATGTGAATAACTTTCAGCTTTCTTTAGTCAAGGAACTGGGAAAAAACCTCCAAAATATTAAATGTAATAGCAGGGCTTTGTTGCCTTTGTAGGGTACTTCAACCTACTTATCCAAAAGTGAGGAGGTATGTGGGAATATAAATAAACCAGAGTTAATTTGGTGCACGCAGCCTTGTTAACCATTTAAAAAATGTGATAAAGCATTGTACCCTGGGAGTGAATAAAGAAATTAATGTAAAAATTTTAAAAAATAGAAATGCCACATTCCCAAGAAAATTTTAATAGGACATGGCTGTGTTATTTCCTCTTTATAACTCTTAATCCTCTTCCTGCTTTGTCTGGAAACTGGACTACCTCCCATTTGCTCTTTGAAACTTGGAATAATTAAAAATCCATTATACTTTCCTCTCTCCAATGACAGTACATAAATTAAGCTTCAGCAGTGTTGAAACACACACAAGAATTGATATGACCCTTTCAAAGTGCCACTTATCTGCAATGCAAATTTCTTCTGGGTGATCACAAATTCAGCAAATATTATTTTTCATTTAGAACTCAATCTTTTACAGCTAAGTAGTGTTCATTTGTTGATTCGCAGTTCAGAAGTTACTGAGGTGTTTATTTTTGTAAATCAAATGCACACTTCTCTGGTTATTTTTATATTCCAGAACTCCCAGTAGTCAGCCCCAAGGATGCCTCAGTGCCTCTCAGCACAGTGAGCTGCAAAAATATGCAGCCAGGCTTTTATATTAAAAAGTGTCCACTTTTAGTAACTCAACAAGAAATAACAAGGAGCAACTTCTGCTAAAATGTATTTAGTATTTGCCTCCTGTCCTTTTTCATGTTTACATATTTTGTTTTAGATAAAAATTACCCTAGCCCAGTGCTCCCCAGATGTCTTTGGCCCAAACTTCATACCCACAAAAAGGAAAAAATAGTTATAGAGTTAGCCTGGGTCAGATGTACGTGTGTAACATTTTGCAAGCATTTGACTATTTGTCTTGATTAGTGCTCTCCATTTCAAATTCTATTCTGTGAAAAAATAAGTGTTCTTCTAAGATTTTCTGAAGATGCTTGACTGGACTTTTCACATCCTATTCTCAAATCTTGTTACAAGGTGTGTGTTGAAAATGGTAATGGAAATGTTGGCTGGAAGCAGCCTCTAGCCTCTTCCTCTTATAGGGGAACATTTTGTTCAAGGTATAAAAGAAAATTGTTGAAAATTTTATAATTCTTTGCAGAATTTGTATATTTTGCATTGAATAAGGTAGGCTTCTGGGAAAAGGAGGATTTTGGGAAAAAAAAGCTATAAACTTCATTAATTTCTTCATTAAAAAAAAAGGAGAGAAAAACTCTGGATGCTTAACTTCATTGACTGGCAACTGTGACTATTTTAAAATTTACTTAGTGATTTTGCAAAAATGTGAGCAATTTATCTCAGCATGAAAGGGAAACTTACAAGCAAGTTTTTCATTTTTCCTTATTTCTTTCAGTCATTGGTTTGAATGCCCCCCAAGAGGTTTTTTGATTGAAGTCTTCACATTATTTTCTGATGACTTGAACTCCTTGTGCTACTGCTGCACAGTGAGATGAGTGGAGACAAAGGGCAGATCCAAGGGTGTAGACATTCACTTTAGAGGCACTCACATCACTACTGTGTCTCTGAAAACATTAATGTTTGGGAAGTTTACTCCACATTTATTTTAACAGCCAGAAATCCATTTATTTAGTTTGGTTCCTTTTAAAATTAAATTCTAGGTTCTTTAAAAGCAGATCATTATTTCATTTATTATATGAATCAATATAATTTTCATTCACTTTTTCCCATTTCTGCGCATCTACTCTCCGTCCTCATCATAGTTAGTGTCTTGACATATTTTTTAAAATATCCTTGAGCATTTTTAATTTATGCCCCTTTATTTTTTACTCCTCTTCATTTTTGGGGTGTGCTTTTGTACTTGAACTGACCTTGAGATACCAGATTAATCTTGTATGTTTGAGCAGCAATTGTGGTGCTATTGGCTGATTCTGGATACCATAGGTAAGACTGGTTTTAGTTCAAAAATTTGTAAGTAGCATTGTTCTTTGTGTTCTCTTCTAGGTGGAACTCACCAGAGTAAATGTGAAGCTCTAGCTCTATGTCCTAATTTACTTAAGGTCCTTCTCTTGCTAAGTGAATGAAGTAGGAAATTCAGGTCACGATTAATCTTATTGATTAGCTAAAATAGGCCAGAAGAATAGAAATCTAGAAATGTCTCATTTTCTCCATTGAGTATAGAAGGAGCCAATGAGAGTCAGCACAACTTTAAATATTTTTCTTTATGGACATCTAAATGTAGGTTAGAAGAATCTTGCCAGAGATGAGTAAGGTAAAAATTACTTGGAAGCAATGATGTCTGTGTGGGTGTTTTGTTTCATTTTTAAAATTCACTCTGGAATTAGAGGGAAATTATTTGAGTTAAGAATATATAGTAAAGAACCAGAAAGGAGTACTTAGGTTATAAAATCCAGATACTGGAGGATTTCATGACAGGGCAAACAAATATTTGTTCAGAATAAATTGAGGAACAGAGAAAGCAAAAACCTCTTATAATTCAGATAAGATATATAAGGGAAAGATGAGAAAAATATGTGGGTATGTGTAGGAACTCTTGCACTGGTATAAGGGGCAAGATGCACATATTTCTGCTGTTCTTGCCTTGTAACACGGCAGCAAAAAGACTGGAAAATGATAATCTCTTTGCACATTGGATACAATGAAATATTTTCTTATACTGGGTATGAGGAACACCTCATTATTTTCTACATTCCTGAGCAGGTCTTCCTTTCTAATACACTTAAAGTTCCTCAGGGAGCCAATATGTTGAAGAAATAAAAACACCTTAAAAATAATCAACTCACCATCCTACAGTTCTGGGATGAAGAAAATACTAAATTTTATCCCTGAAGAAACTAGGACATCCTGAAACTTGTTTCTGTTATGATCTCAAAGCTGCAGCATGGGTGTGAGGAAAGGAAGAAATGAACTGGGATTTAGGTAAGTATCAGAAACAGGCAGGCTGTGAGACAATCCTGATGGGGTGTCCAATGACAAGCTGGACTTTGTGCCTAATCACTCAGCCAAAATACTCATAAGCACCTATAGCACAGAAAATCTACAGAAAATAATGGAAACAGAAGGAGGGATAGTTTGTAAAGAGGTTATAAATTGGTTTCTGTTAGCCAGTTTAAGGTCTTCACTTTGGGATTACACAGAGCAAATGATTTTTCTCAGCCCTAGCTTAGTAATTTTTGAAGTGGTGGCAGGGTGGCAGGAAGGGGATAAGGCAAACTTTGTGAGATAATAAGTGCTACAAGGACTTTGGGAAAAAAGGACATAAAAGAAATTTTAAATGTGAACATTCCAGTGAGTACCAGAAAAAGACATAAAAGATACTATCCCCCAGTCTTTCCAGCTGAAGGTTTGAAGAGAGAGAAAAACATTTTCTTAGCACTATTTCTTGGTTGTGTCTGTGAGTTTATAGGAACTTGTCACACTACCCAATATATAATGCCAAGATTCACAGATATTTCATGTGCTTTATAAAGTAGTTGTCTTCTGTAGAGAATAATCCAATTTTTCAGTTTCAGAGCTACTTTGCTAAAATTTGCTGCCAGTTGAAACCAGGTATCTCCTGAGAAATGATTTTAAGCAAACAATGGCAACGGACAAAATATCAACAAAAATAGAATCAGTAAAAGCAGACCCTGCATGCTCTGCAAAATATGTGTCCTTTTAGGTAATAAAAGAACCCCAGCCATGAATTCCTCTGGCTCCAATTCCTTTCTAAGTTGCCTTTTGCCTTTGTATGCTTTTTCCCTTCCCCTGTGATTGTTCCCTACATGTAATTGTTAAAGATATTTTAAGTACAGACAGAGATTGCCTGTAGCACTGACTAAATGAGACTGTCACATAGGAAGGTTGTAAATGCACACAAATAATAAAGCAAAGTCTAGGGCTTTGGCTACCACCACCTGCTCATAATAAGCTCTCATGGCCTCTGGCAAAGCAAGAAACTGAAGATGAAACAATACTTTCAATTGCATAAGGGGGTTGTTTTTGCTGGGTGGTACTATGCAAAAGGTGTGGCACAGGAATCATTGTGGGGGTGGGTGGAGGAAAGACATCATGGGAATTTTGTGGGTCACTGTGAAAACTCATTGATTAAATTCAAAGAAGGCTGTGAAGAAGTCGCCAAAAACAGTGCAAGCATTTGCTCCATTTAAAACTGAATGGTGCAGTTTCCTGACCCAGGGCTGGAAGGAAGGACAGGGCACTTTCCAGCAGTGTGGATGGAGGCAGAATGACTTTGCTCCTTCATCTGTGAGTGCAGCTCAGACCTCTTGGTACAAGGATGTGCTGTTTGCTTATGAGCAAAGGAATGCCCAGGGGAGTATCAAAACATTTAAGAACAACAACAAAAAGGAGTACATATGTAAATTGTTATTATCATTGGCCAGTCGTTACAAGTCTCCCTTCTTCTACCATGTGATGTTTGCCTTGCCCAGGTGGACACTATCTCATCCCTGAGATATTTCAGCAGCTCTGCCCTACTTATGTCATACCAGGTGCAGATGTTTTTCATTGGCCACAGCTCTCTGGTCCAGAGTTTACATTTAACTCTCTCTTCTTAAGAAACACATTAATTTAATGCTTGAACAGCTTGATATTTCTTTTGTCAATCAGATTTCTTAATCTGAGGACGCTTACTGTGGCAAGCAGACCTGTACAATAGCACTGTGATCAAACAGCACAAAACTGGACCTCCTTGGTCAACAGACTAAAGAATCAAACCCACAATTCCTTATCACAGAAGATTGCCATCTTCCAACGTGCATTTTCTAACTAGAGAACTAAACTTTTTTGCATGGGTGTGTGCATACACAACAGTCATTAGTAGTGCTTTATTCAGAACACATTATGCATCTTTTGATAGCAAATTTGAACATTTTCCTCCATAAAGTGTCATGGGAGTCTTGTGTAGAGATTTTCTAGTCCTTAGATGATCTACAACCAGTTTTTTGTTAGAGGGTTCTCCAACTATTTGAGAGTCACATTTCCAAAGTATTGTTCAGATATTGGCACTTTGATTTAGCACAATCATTAAATGAGGGCAACAGGACATTACTATTCTTCAAAGACTACTCTTATCAGAAATGTCTGCCTGAGGACAGCAGTAGTATCTGAAACAAGTTTATAAGCCCTATTTTAGCTCTTCAGACTTGACTTGTCATAAGCTGAAATACCTGACACTTATATCAGAAAACTCTGTCTCATGAAGGTTCCTACCTGGCAAGGCTTTCCCTGAAATAAGTGTAGCTGTGTCAAAAACTGCAAGGGTGGGCTGGAGCTCCCCAACCATCTGAGGGCTGCCTTAGCTGAACAGAGAGCAGCTCCAGGTCTGTGTCTTCCATCACATGTCTGCGACCAAACTCAAGCGGGAAACAACTTGGTTGAGGGTGTCTGAAACCTGGTCTCATAACAACAGAGGCATGTCCTGCCAGATGCCTTGCAGAGTCCTGCTGGGCTCCTGAATGCTGGGGGAAAAGAAAAAAAGGGTAAATAAATAAGCTCCCCAAAGCTATAAATTCATGGCACAAAAAGGAGCTGTCAGTCACAGCTGATTGAGCACCTCTTCAGAGAACAAACTCTCTCACTTTCCTGACATGGTTTGATGAACAGTGAAATAGTTAACAGTGCTGACATTTATAGATTCTCTAGAAGAAGTACACTTACCACACAGCCATACTGCTTCATGGTGGACCAGCTCACTCCTTCACTGTCAGCTTCTACTTACAAGTCTGTAAAGCCCTGGCATGGGAAGGTTTTATGAAATTAAAGAGAAGAATTAATGATAATTTTAAGTGCCTCTGGCAGAAACATTTTATACATGTAAATGTATATGCAGTGGTTTTCTGTTCTAAAAGGAGAGGTAATGCTTTTTTCTTTTTTGTTTCTGTATTTTTACCAGAGATGAATTCTCTTCGATCAGAACTCTTCTGTAATCACATGAAAAGATGAGAATCAAAAAAGATCAAATTCCCATGTTTAATAATCTTAAATATCTGCTGGGGAAAGAGAAAAACAAACAGCAAGATGACATAGAAATAATTGGTTCCTAAATTGAAAAAGTGTGTATGTGCATGTGACCAAGAGAGACAGAAATCTTTAATGAACACACAGCTGTTCACTCCCAGCCCAACAGTTAATTCTGCCCTTAAATCTCTGGATCAATATTGCTCTTATCAGAGTGAACCCAGTAGCTCTGTTCCTCCCTTAACTCTGTTTCTCATGTAGCTTCTGGGATTCCTTAACACCATTCCTAAGGCTGGAATGCTGCTTTGTGCCTCAGTTCTCACTCTGCTTTTTAGAGTGTCTCAATTTGAGCTGGGTTGTTAAGGATCTCTACTATTGCTATCAGACAGACAAATGATAGAGGAACAGGTGTCAGAATCCTAGTTTCTGCTGTATTGTTTGTTCCCTTTTTCCTGTCAATGAAAAAGGGAAGTGAGCTCACATACTCTTTGTAATATCTCAGATTGGTTGTTCTTCCCCAGAGTGTATTAAAAAAAAAAA